>JBBPBX010041283.1:13161-28942 GCA_038048925.1 Garcialebias charrua
GTGGACTGAAAGGCGGTGAGCAGCCAGCTCATAGAGGCACTGCAGAGTTCAGATAAAAAACACTCAGTTCATATACAGTAGTTCCCTTTGGAGCAGGGGTTGGAGCAGGGGTCTGCAACCTGCGGCTCTAGAGCCACATGTGGCTCTTTGGTCCCTCTGCAGCGGCTCTTTCAAGCTTTGATAAAAACTGACATAAAACTGAATTATATTGTTGTTATAAAAACAACAAAAGGACAACTGGTAGTTTTAGAAGTTTTCCTGTCATTTATTTTGCAAATACGTGAATACAGGAATAAGTACAAGGAGTAAAACATAACCACTTTAACTTTATGTTTTATTTCCACAATTTAAAAATATACCTAGGTCTGCATTGTTCATAGTTTTTATTAATTAAAAAAACATCTCTTTAAAAGAATCTGGTCTTTTCATTTGTCTAAAATTGTAAAAATATAAATTATTATTTTATCTTTATGATGCCAACCCTAGTGGCCACAAAAGACCCCTCTAAAAAAACTAAAGTGGCCCATGGACCACCAGTTGATAACCACAGTTGTGGCAGGTTGTTGCAGCTCTGAACACTTTTAATTTAGTGAACAAAGGCGTAAAACGGCTCATTTGACTGTAAAGGTTGCAGACCCCTGCTCTGGAGAGATCTGTGCACACGAGGCGAATCCAGAGTCCTGAAATGATGACAGAAGGTTTATTCAGCTGGGCTCCTCTGAAAGGTCCGTGGAATTCTTCAGTAGCAGGATTAGGAGGGTGAGAGCGTCAAGTTTACAAAACTTCTCAGGCGTGTTGAGATAAGACGGCCTGTCAAGGCCAGTCAGAGCCAAATGTCAGATAAACATTTAGGAACAGGCAGAACTTTAATGCAGGGTATCCGCGGGGTTGTAAAAGGTATTAAAAGGTAGTAAATGAAATTAACACAAATTAAGGCCATTAAAAAGTATTAAACATCATCTGACGAGGTATTAATTTTTTTTAAACCTACACAACTATATTTTTCTTGTTCTGTCATTTAAAAAAAGGTCTGTGAATTTATTTATCTTTTCTAATTTTATGTTCCAAGTAGGACCTTAGCTAAAACAAAGACGTCATATCGTCAGTCAGTGTGCGCGCGCACCTACAGCTGGTATCATGTCTGTAAAAAGAAACGGGAAAGGATCACGGCTTTATCCTCCGACATTTAACAAGAAATGTACCTAAACAATTGTTTGTTAGCTCGAAATTATAGCAAAAGGGGTGTCTCAGTCTAACGTTTTCTTAATAAAAGTACTTTAATGGTTAAATCGGCTTTATTTAAAAAAAAAGTGTCGCTGCCTCAGTGCCTGTGTGCTCCGTGATCGCTCAGCGGTGACAAACAGGAAAAAGGAGCGCGGCTCGTTTCGCCGACATTTAACAAGAAAATTACCTAAACAATTATTTGTTAGCTCGAAATTATAGCAGAGGTGTTTTTCTGTCTGTCATTTTCTTAATAAATGCACTTTAATGGTCAAATTAGCTGCATTTCGCCACCATGGTGCAGCTTGCTGCTGGATTGAAGGTTGAAGCAGAGAGGTGGGGAGTGTATGGCAAGCCGATTGAGTCATTAATAGCTAGTGAAGATTCTCAGTCATCCAGGACATGGTGAATTCTAAAAAATGCAATAAAAAAACAAAGACAATAAAGTAAACAATAAAGTATAGTATAGTATAATAAATAGTATAATAAATAAAGTCCAGTTGTTTTTGTCTTGAACTTTTTTAAATTTGTCATTATAGGCACGTTTTCCTATTACATGATACAACAGCATGCCATACTATTACTACAATAGATATGAACTGTTTTTTTTTCAGTCAGAATGAATGAAACGGTCATATTTCAGTGTTATGGTTTATAAATATGGGAAAAAAAATCTATAAATATGTCACTTCGTCCTATAAGTTGCAAGGCATGTAAATTATGCAAAAAACTGCAACTTACAGGATGAAAAATACAGTAGTAATTATTTTTCTACCTCTCTTTTTGAATTATGCATGTGTTCAGTGTTGAATTATTTTAACTAAACTGTTCTGTTTTCAAGTTTACAGTTTTTGTTTGCCATTAGAGATATGTTATGTGTGGGAACAATTAAACTTTTTCTCTTGGGTTAGATTTAAATAACAAGTAGGTCAGTGCTTTTATTGAGGCAAGAAGCAAATTGATGTACTGTATCCAGTAATTGTTATAAAACTACATTTACTACCAAAGTTTAGGAAGAAAATGACAGTAATCTTATCACTTTACAATTAGTTGCATGGAACTGAAATACAACAGGTTGCCGCTACGGTTACAGCTCGGTGCCGTGATGGTATTAAAAAATATTTTGATGGTATTAAAAAGGTATTAAAAGGTATTAAATTCAACTCTGGAATTTCTGCATATACCCTGTTAATGACATCTACCTTCAGTCTGTGTCAGTCCACTCTCTTCTGAATTGTCCAAATTAAAATGACCACACCAATGGAACGTGCCTGAGAAAATCCCTGAGATCTGATCCATTCAGCCAAAAGTCTGGATTCTCGAGACAAGAACCAACCATCATGTAAGGCAGGCAGCCTGACCAGGTCCAGATTAGTCGCCGACGTCTGCGTCGCACAAATAAACACACGCACAAATGAGTGAAAATATAATTTCTATAAATAAATCTGTGTTTGAAGTGCATTTGGTGTTGCTGTGTTTCACCTTCTTTATTTCAATAAGATACATTGTTTAATGTCTAATGAGAAGTTCTACTGCAAATAAAAACACTAGATGTGATTGTTTTTTTGGCAACTTACCAGTTTAGTTTTTTATTGACAAGTACAAAACTTAAAAACATGCACGTTGCTGTGGTTCCTCCTCCAGGAGGAGATTGATAAGAATAAAAGCTATAATTATAAATTTTAGGCTGATTGGTAACTCTAAATTGACCCTGGGTGTGAGTGAGACAGGTCCCTCTTGTAAATGAGTCCCCGTGGCTCAACGAGGCAAGCCTGTAGAAATAAAGGTTGAATGAATGAATGAATGAATAAACTAAAAACATTTGAAACTGAATACAATATGAGAACTGTGGGTGATTTGATGTCTTTTAATGAAAATGATTGGCTGCAGAATAAATACCAGAATAAATACCAGGTCAAATACACTCTTCAACAAGAAATGATGGGCAGTTTCTGATTTTAAACAAACTGGAACAGATTCCTCATCATGTGGGACCACTGGACGACCACTGGACGACCACTGGACGACCACTGGACGACCACTGGACGACCACTGGACGACCACTGGACGACCACTGGACGACCACTGGACGACCACTGGACGACCACTGGACGACCACTGGACGACCACTGGACGACCACTGGACGACCACTGGACGACCACTGGACGACCACTGGACGACCACTGGACGACCACTGGACGACCACTGGACGACCACTGGACGACCACTGGACGACCACTGGACGACTGGCGCAAGCAGCAAACCCCTCCGGAATCCAAGACGATGGAACTTGGCCCTTCACTCGTCTGTACCTTAAAAAAAGAATAAAACTGTCATGTTTGCATCACAAAGTCTAAAATAAGACCAAGTTTGCTACTCAAAGTAGAAAGAATAAATACAGTTGCTCCTACATTTTTTACTCATTCACAAAGATATACTGTAATGTTCAATTTTATATTGATTTCAGTAATTTTATCTTAGATTTACTTTAATATTTTTGAATTATTGTGCCAGGTGCTTGTGTCATTACTTGTTCTTCTGCTCCTGCGTCTCAGAGTAAGTGTGTCTGTCAACTTCAGCGTGGGAGACCAGTCTGTGACTTGTGTGCAGGCCTTCCTGAAAAAATAAATATTTCAATAGAACAAATGTAGTAATAACCAAAAGATGAACTTGTGTTATGGAATATTTTCTGTACAAACAGCATCCCACTGCTTTATTCACATGAGAGTAACAGGGACCTACAATCAAAACAGTACTACAGTACAGTGTATGTGCAGTATGTATGTATATACTGTATATATAGTGTGCATACAGTATACACATACACACAGCATATGTATGTACTGCAAATGTATTACACACACATGTAGTTATATTATTTATCCACAGATTTGTTTAGTAAATACTTTAACAGATGCTAACGCTACATGCTAAGCTAACCACAGCTAGTAGACGGTGCTAAATCATGAAGAAAAAAACAACAACAGCTCCAACACAGAGAAAATTATACTCTCACATTGTTCTGAAATTGTTTCACAAAATGATTTATGTAGAATATTTTGTTTACCGGAGAAAACGTGATCTGAACACGACGTCTTCGAGAGCAGATCCGAGCAGAGGAGGGGCAGCTGTCAGCTCCTCCGATGGAGATAAATCCTTCACGTTTACTTATTTTTGGGACTAAGTGAAAACTGCGCTTTGAACAAACGTCTACCCGACAGGAACACCCACTGACCCAACACGAAGTAACCATTGTAATTAATTAGAAATAAACAAAACAAAAAAACAAACGTGATAAATACAGCCAGTAGACTGGGCTTTAACTGCTGCTCTCACTTCCGGCGGAAGTCGTTCCCATAATTCGCGCAAGGCATCATGGGGCGTAGGAATATTGTGGAATACCAAAGTTTAGGAAGAAAATGACAGTAATCTTATCACTTTACAATTAGTTGCATGGAACTGAAATACAACAGGTTACCGCTACGGTTACAGCTCGGTGCCGTGATGGTATTAAAAAATATTTTGATGGTATTAAAAAGGTATTAAAAGGTATTAAATTCAACTCTGGAATTTCTGCATATACCCTGTTAATGACATCTACCTTCAGTCTGTGTCAGTCCACTCTCTTCTGAATTGTCCAAATTAAAATGACCACACCAATGGAACGTGCCTGAGAAAATCCCCTAGATCTGATCCATTCAGCCAAAAGTCTGGATTCTCGAGACAAGAACCAACCATCATGTAAGGCAGGCAGCCTGACCAGGTCCAGATTAGTCGCCGACGTCTTCCTTGTGTGTTGATAGACCAGGAACCAGCTGAATCCAAAAAGCAGGAACCAGTTATCATAAATCCAATTAAATATGTGTCCTTAAGATCCACAGATGACAGCAGAGATAGACACATCATCAAGTCTTCAAGTCGATGAGATATCCAGATGTGTGCATGACAACAGGACAAATCATCTCACCTACAGCCTGTCTTCTTGTTGAAGAAATGTTATCAGTTGTGTTGAGGGACCAACTGACCAAATTGAAGTCCATAGTTATGATTCAGAAGATTTTGTAGAAGAGAGGCTCTCAGACAGTTTCACAGACAAGACAAAGCAAAAGCAAAGCGGAGACCGAGAGGAGACGTCCGCCCTTGAGAAGAGCAAGTGTTGAAATGACAAACACAAACCTTGTCTATTTGGTACTAAACAAACACAAACTTTGTGTATTTCAGAATCAGAATAAGCTTTTTTATCATTGCACCAAGGTACAGTGAGAACATGTACTGTACGTACAGTCATCCGAAAGATAGACGGAGTGTATGAAGTTGCAGCTAAAGGCTCCAGTATAGCTCTGCATTGGGCCGAACGCCGCTCGACGCGCGCGTGCTGCGCGCAGGCAGTTCACAGTATAGCTCAGCGTGAAGCTCCAGCGTTTTCGCTCCAAATTCTTGACATAATTTGAGCAGCAGCAGGGCGGAGCGTTTACCTACGGGACAAATTGAGGTCGCTGATTGGTCATTTGCTGACACGCCTACTGAATTGATTGACAGGTCGGGTGGGGGAAAAAAGGCAGAGGGCTGCGCAGCGGTTTTCTGTGTTTATATGTTAATAAAAAGTTCTAAAAAATAAAATAAAAACAGGGAGCGCTGGTCCAGCACACCAGAACACCAGGAAATATTTAGAACCTCGCAGCAGCCACGTTGAACATGAGTTTAGTTCGCTCGTGACAAATTCATTCATTTCCTTCTCATGAGGAAGGAGGAGGAAGAGATCACTTGACTTTTGGCAAAAAAAAACAAAAGAAAAGTCCAGGTCAGCGATGAAGAAGAGGAATTTAATACGTTTGTGTCTCATACAGAACAGTCCGACGCCGGGCAGTTTATTGTGAGACAACGCGAGCGCGTAAGCGGTCGTAAAATTTGAGCTTGGCGCGTTCACGCCCGCATTCAAAGGCTTGTGCCGCGGCGTTCGCAAGGCGTGGAGCGGCGTTCGGCCGAACGCAGAGCTATACGGGGGGCTTAAGTGCGGCCTTCTTTTCCTTTTTCAGAATAATAATCTTAGATAGGAAAAGGGGGAGAACCATGACGGTAGATAGTGGTATTACAAAAAATATATTTCACATCTTGTCTATCAGGACACGATTTGTGACATCAAAAAACTCTACCAGCAAGCACAATTAAAAACAGAATACATGTACAGTTGTTTATTGTCGAGCTAAAACAGTTGCTAAGGCTTTCCAGCTTTTGACATCATCCAGTCAGATTTGTTCCGTCTCAAACTTGTCCCAAATGCTGATAAAACAAAAGGTATGTTTTTTTCAAGTAGGAAGTCGGTCCCAGCAGATCTTCCTCTGATTTTATCCTCAAACGGTGTCCCTATTGAGTTTGTTGATTCCTATAAATATTTGGGTATCCTGGTTGATTCACATCTCTCTTCTATAAGAATACAAAATGTAAAATGAAAGGTAGAAGAGGGAAGAAAAAATCTTCTCTACATGAATGCTCCTATAAGCACCCTGCAGATGTTGGATGTTGATGTTGGATGTTGTCTATCATGGTGCACCCTGCAGATGTTGGATGTTGTCTATCATGGTGCATCTTGCAGATGTTGGATGTTGTCTATCATGGAGCATCCTGCAGATGTTGGATGTTGTCTATCATGGTGCACTAAGATTCATAACTGGTTGTGATTATCGTACCCACCACTGCACCCTGTATTCACTGGTTAACTGGACATCATTAACTTCACACAGACTCTTCCACTGGTACATTTTCATCTTTAAATCACTTCTTGGTCTGCTGCCCTCATACATCTCCTCCTACATGTCTTTGTGTGAGTGCAGCTACAGCGTGCGCTCTCAGGACATGATTACCTGCAGTGTTCCGTCAGTGAGGACTGAACTTGGAAAAAGGGCCTTCTCCTACTCTGCTCCTGCTTCATGGAATATCTTACAAAAAGATCTGAAGCTCTCGACCTTGACTTCTCTAAATGGTTTTCAGAATCTGTTGGAATCCTGACAAAAACCAATGCAGACATGTTCCTGTTTTTGATTTTCTACATTTATCTTATAATCTGTCTGTTTTGCTACTTTTTAGACATCTTATTTTAATTTGTTTAAAAAAAAATCTGTATGCCTCTTTTATGATTGTCTATTGTTGTCACTGTTGTCATCATTCTTTGTTTGTAACCAGGTCTCTTTTGTAAATGAGTACTCGAGGCTCAATGGGATTAACCTGACTAAATAAAGGTTGAATTAATTTAGACAGATGTCACATTGAGCCTAGAAGACTCATTGACAAGTGAGATCTGCTTAAACAGACAAAAAGTAATGAAATTAGACATATTAGGAATTGGAGGTGAAAAATTCCTATTAAAATCTTTCTTCTTTCCTGAGAAGAAAAAATCTAATATTAAAAAACACCTTGCACAAACAAACACATGCTGACGTAGACATTCCGCAGATGGGGGGTGGACACCAAGAGCGGTGAGCAATGTCCATGGACACTCACGAGGGCACTGTAAGAGTTCTGATAAGGATGGAATAATCAACAGCTCCTCCGATGAGATCTGTAAACATTCTCGAGGATGTCGGGGAATGGCCAAGGTCAACACTAATGAGAATCCAAGAGTCCTGAAATGATGACAGAATGTTTATTCAGCTGGTTCACTCTGGTTGACGGTGGAATTACCAGATGGGAGGGGGTGAGAGCATCAGATTACATGTCCTCCAGCCGTATTCAGATAAGGTGGCCTTCAAGGTCAGCTGGGGAGCCAGATTCAGATAAGCACACTGTTGTTTTGGGTACAGGCAGAACATAACGACATCTACCTCGAGTCTGTGTTGGTCCAAAAACGGTTCTGAAATGTCCAACTTACGTGGCCACACCGATGGAACATGTCTGGGTAAAAATCCCTGAGATCTGATCCATTCTGCCCAAGGCAACTGAGTCTGGGTACACAGGCAAGAACCAAGCCATCACAAGGCAAGCAGCGTGATCAGGTCTCAATTTGCTGCAGACGACTTCCTTGATTCGAGATAAAACCAGCAACCAGCCGAATCCAGAGATGAGAGCTGCAAGAACACCTGAACAACAACCTCAGATGGAGCAACAACACCACCAGCCTGATCGAGAAAGGTCATCAGAGACTCTACTTCCTCAGACGGCTGAGACGAGCTGGTTTGAGCAGCTCAGTCCTCACCTCGTTCTACAGGTGTGCAGTGGAGAGCATCCTGTGCTCCAGCATCAACGATGCAACAACTCCCCTCAGGAAGGAGGTTGAGGAGCATTAAATGTAGAACCACTAGACTGAGGAACAGCTTCTACCCTGAGGCTGTTAGACTCATGAATAAAAAAACAGAATAATCACTGTGAAAAATCACATAATGTTGCTGCTGATCTGTTTCATGTTGCTGCTGATCTGTTTCATGTTGCTGCTGATCTGTTTCATGTTGCTGCTGATCTGTTTCATGTTGCTACTGATCTGTTTCATGTTGCTGCTGATCTGTTTCATGTTGCTGCTGATCTGTTTCATGTTGCTGCTGATCTGTTTCATGTTGCTGCTGATCTGTTTCATGTTGCTGCTGATCTGTTTCATGTTGCTGCTGATCTGTTTCATGTTGCTGCTGATCTGTTTCATGTTGCTGCTGATCTGTTTCATGTTGCTGCTGATCTGTTTCATGTTGCTGCTGATCTGTTTCATGTTGCTGCTGATCTGTTTCATGTTGCTGCTGATCTGTTTCATGTTGCTACTGATCTGTTTCATGTTGCTGTTGTTTAAAGCTAGAAAGAGATTATTGCCATTTAATTTACAAAAGTTCTTTGTCTTGAGCTCTTGTGAAAGAACTAACAGAAGGAAGTATGATTTCAAAAGTAAAACTGTGCGTACTACTTTAAAACAAATGTGCATTTCGGTGCATGGAGTAAAACTATGGAACAGTTTGGATGAGGAGTTTAAAAATTGCTCTACAATAAACCAATTCAAGAAACTTTATAAAAAAAGAATGATTAACTCTTATACACTTTTGAGTTGTTAATGGGAAGAGTGATATATTGTTATGTATGTTATTGTTTAGATATTGTTTGCAACTTGTTTTGTTAATTTAATGTTTACGGCCATGACATTTTTGTAATTATTGAGAAAGGGGGCAGGTCTATACAAGATTTTCTTCTTCCTGCTCCCTCTTCACTCGTGTAAATATGTTTTGTCAGAGACTGTGTTTGTAAACTGATTTTTTTAAAATCGAGTGAATAAATTGATTGATGTTGCTACTGATCTGTTTTATGTTGCTGCTGATCTGTTTCATGTTGCTGCTGATCTGTTTCATGTTGCTGCTGATCTGTTTCATGTTGCTGCTGATCTGTTTCATGTTGCTGCTGATCTGTTTCATGTTGCTGCTGATCTGTTTCATGTTGCTGCTGATCTGTTTCATGTTGCTGCTGATCTGTTTCATGTTGCTGCTGATCTGTTTCATGTTGCTGCTGATCTGTTTCATGTTGCTGCTGATCTGTTTCATGTTGCTGCTGATCTGTTTCATGTTGCTGCTGATCTGTTTCATGTTGCTGCTGATCTGTTTCATGTTGCTGCTGATCTGTTTCATGTTGCTGCTGATCTGTTTCATGTTGCTGCTGATCTGTTTCATGTTGCTGCTGATCTGTTTCATGTTGCTGCTGATCTGTTTCATGTTGCTGCTGATCTGTTTCATGTTGCTGCTGATCTGTTTCATGTTGCTGCTGATCTGTTTCATGTTGCTGCTGATCTGTTTCATGTTGCTGCTGATCTGTTTCATGTTGCTGCTGATCTGTTTCATGTTGCTGCTGATCTGTTTCATGTTGCTGCTGATCTGTTTCATGTTGCTGCTGATCTGTTTCATGTTGCTGCTGATCTGTTTCATGTTGCTGCTGATCTGTTTCATGTTGCTGCTGATCTGTTTCATGTTGCTGCTGATCTGTTTCATGTTGCTGCTGATCTGTTTCATGTTGCTGCTGATCTGTTTCATGTTGCTGCTGATCTGTTTCATGTTGCTGCTGATCTGTTTCATGTTGCTGCTGATCTGTTTCATGTTGCTGCTGATCTGTTTCATGTTGCTGCTGATCTGTTTCATGTTGCTGCTGATCTGTTTCATGTTGCTGCTGATCTGTTTCATGTTGCTGCTGATCTGTTTCATGTTGCTGCTGATCTGTTTCATGTTGCTGCTGATCTGTTTCATGTTGCTGCTGATCTGTTTCATGTTGCTGCTGATCTGTTTCATGTTGCTGCTGATCTGTTTCATGTTGCTGCTGATCTGTTTCATGTTGCTGCTGATCTGTTTCATGTTGCTGCTGATCTGTTTCATGTTGCTGCTGATCTGTTTCATGTTGCTGCTGATCTGTTTCATGTTGCTGCTGATCTGTTTCATGTTGCTGCTGATCTGTTTCATGTTGCTGCTGATCTGTTTCATGTTGCTGCTGATCTGTTTCATGTTGCTGCTGATCTGTTTCATGTTGCTGCTGATCTGTTTCATGTTGCTGCTGATCTGTTTCATGTTGCTGCTGATCTGTTTCATGTTGCTGCTGATCTGTTTCATGTTGCTGCTGATCTGTTTCATGTTGCTGCTGATCTGTTTCATGTTGCTGCTGATCTGTTTCATGTTGCTGCTGATCTGTTTCATGTTGCTGCTGATCTGTTTCATGTTGCTGCTGATCTGTTTCATGTTGCTGCTGATCTGTTTCATGTTGCTGCTGATCTGTTTCATGTTGCTGCTGATCTGTTTCATGTTGCTGCTGATCTGTTTCATGTTGCTGCTGATCTGTTTCATGTTGCTGCTGATCTGTTTCATGTTGCTGCTGATCTGTTTCATGTTGCTGCTGATCTGTTTCATGTTGCTGCTGATCTGTTTCATGTTGCTGCTGATCTGTTTCATGTTGCTGCTGATCTGTTTCATGTTGCTGCTGATCTGTTTCATGTTGCTGTGTTTATTTGTCCTCATCTGCTCACACAGACTCATGTTCGTGCTGCTGTTCGACGTATTGTTTTTATGCTGTTCGTGCTTAGTGTATTTTTAGTTAATGTTTTTTTTTAGTTCATATCTTCGATCTTCTTACTGTTTTTCTTTTTTACATTTTATTGTCGGATGTAACTGGGACCCTGTGTACATAATCTCTAAAGAAACTGACTTTGAGGAACTCACCAAAACACAAAGATCCAAAGTTTCTTGTCCGACAGAACAATCAATCTGCTGCTTGTTTCCATAACATCGCTTTATAATGTAGCTGTTTTTGTTTCAATTTTATATAATTTCTTCTGTTTACTTTTAATTTAACATGTTTTTATATGATTGTCTACTGTTGTCTGTACCTGATCTGTGTTCTTTGTTCAAATCAGGTCTCTTGTTAATGAGTCCTCGAGGTTCATACCATACCAGCTTTATTTATAGAGCACTTTAAACACCTACAGGACCAAAGTGCTGTACACACAACAAAACAATCACAATCAGGTAATAAAATGATTAAAATAAATAAGAGTCACATAATAAAAGTTGAGGAATCATACAATCAGATAAAACAAGCGACTAAAATTATTAAAAGTCAACATCGCAGATGGTGTCATAGGCCAGGGAGAAGAGATGGGTTTTAAGAAGAGATTTAAAAACAGACAGGAAGAGTCTGATGTTCATTGAAGGTTGTTCCACAGTGTAGGAGCTGCACGGTCTCCTCTGAGCTCACACTCAGGAGCAGCTGGTCACATGACCTGAGGGATCGACAGGGTGTGTATGGCTGCAGCAACTCGGACAGATAGGGCGGGGCAAGACCATTTGGTGCTTTAAAAGCAAATAAAAGAACTTTAAAATGAATCCTGGAATGTACGGGCAGCCAGTGCAGGGAGGTTAAAACAGGAGTAATGTGGTCAAACTTTCGTGTGCCAGTTAAAAGTCGTGCAGCGGCGTTCTGTACCCTCTGAAGCTGAGAGATACACGAATCACTGATTCCTATATAGAGTGCATTACAGTAGTCCAGCCGTGTGGTCACAAAGGCGTGAACTACTGTTTCAAAATGCTGCTTGGAAAGAATTGGCTTCACCTTAGCCAGCTGCCTCAGGTGGAAAAAACTAGTTTTAACAACTGCTCTGATGTGGTTTTCTAATTTTAGTCCGGCATCGATCTTGACCCCCAGGTTTGTAACAATAGGTCTGATGTATTGAGCCAAGGAACCAACATTGACCTTGGGAGTCTCAGTGGAGCTTCCAAAAACCATCACCTCAGTCTTCCCCTCATTAAACTTTAAAAAGTTCACAGCCATCCAGGCTTTGATGTCCTCCAGACATGAAAACAGAGGGGCCAGAGAGTTGGAGTCCTTTTTCTGAAGCGGGACATAAATCTGCGTATCATCTGCATAACAATGAAAGGAGATCCCATATTTTCTAAGAATGGAGCCAAGAGGGAGCAGGTACAGTGTGAAGAGGAGAGGGCCTAAGACTGAGCCCTGAGGAACCCCACACAGAAGATGTTTATGTTTATGTTTATGTTTATTAAATTTGTTCATTTTTTTACAAAAGAAATACAATACAAGACAATCCCATCAACGACACGTACACAATGTAAAAAAATGAAAGGTAGCAGAAAGAAGAATAAATCTTATTATATCTGCCCCTTTTTTCAAACAATCAGATTAAACAATAATAATCTTTCACCAGCAGTACAAAATGACTAACTCTTTCTAATTTTCTAATACTAATACATAACTAATAATTGATACAATACACATTATGCTAATTCATATATATTTTTTCAACAAATTCCTTTTGATCATTTTCTTAAATGTAAACAGTGACTTGGCATTTTTAACTACATTCTCCAAGCCATTCCATAATCTAATTCCCTGGATTGAGGTAGAACGTCCCTTCAAGCTAGTTCTGAATTGTGGTTTTACAAACATCTCTGTCCCCTTAAGATTATAACAACTTTGTCTTTTAACAAAATTCATTTGGATATTTAAAGGTAAATCGTTATTTTGAGCCCTATACATAATTGATAAAATATTATAATCAACCAAATCATGGAATTTCAATAATTTCAGTTGATAAAATAATGTACTGGATGGATGACAGTAATGTTTTCTAGTGATAATTCTTACAGCTCTTTTCTGTAATACAAAAATAGGCTTTGTGATTGTTTTACACGCATTCCCCCAAACATCAATACAATAGATTAAGTGTGGAACAATGATTGTGTTATACAACAAATACAGAGCTTTATCATTCAATAGGTCTCTGACTTTGTACAGTACTGCAATCGATTTAGCTATTTTTATTCTTACAGAATTTATGTGTTGTTTCCATGTCAGTTTGTCATCAATAATAACACCCAAAAACTTCACCTCACTCACTCTACAAATCTCAACACCCTCAATTTTGAGTGGAACATCAACAGTTTTCTTTTTATTACTGAATATCATGTAATTAGTTTTTTCTAGATTTAATGATAATTTATTGATTTTAAACCAAGTTTGTATTTTGGTAAATTCTGTCTTTATCAATTCCAACATTTGTTCTATATCTTCACCTAAACAGAAAAATGTGGTATCATCAGCAAAAAGTATACATTTAAGGAGTCCTGACACATTTACCAAGTCATTCACATATAAAATAAATAGCTTTGGTCCAAGCACAGAGCCCTGGGGAACTCCACATGTGATATTACAGAGGTCAGATCTTACATCATTTATTTGTACAAATTGTTTCCTATCTTTCAAATAGCTAGATACCCACTGTAATGCTGGTCCTCTAATACCATATTTGTTCAGTTTTTCAAGGAGAATGGTGTGATCAATAGTATCGAATGCTTTTTTTAAATCAACAAAAATACTGACACAATATTGTTTTTGATCAACAGCAGTAGTTATTTGTTCCATTAATTCCATGAGAGCCATTGATGTAGAGTTTTTAGCTCTGAACCCATATTGACTGTTGCTTAGAATATTTTGTTTGTCTATAAATTGATCTAGTCTGTTCACAAACAGTTTTTCAAGAATTTTAGAAAACTGTGGTAACAAGGATTATTTTTTTTTTCTTCTTCTTTCGGCTTTTTCCCTGCGTTAGGGGTCACCACAGCGATCTAGTCGCATGAAGATTTGGCAGTTGTTTTTACGCCGGATGCCCTTCCTGACACAACCACAGACCACCGAGCAACCACAACCCTCTGTGTGGAGCAGAGAGCTGATATCTAGGGTTCCCAGGGGAGCAGATGTGGGTTAAGGGCCTTGCTCAAGGGCCCAGAGTGGGGCAGATGAGGGTGGAGACAGGTGTGACCACTTCACTTATCACTTATCCCACCCACATCTTTGTTGTCGGTACCGGGGCTTGAACCGGCGACCTTCCGATCACAAGCGCACCTTCTTAACCTCTGCGCCACCACTCCCCATACAAGGATATGGGGAGTTACAAGGTAACAAGGATATAGGTCTATAATTGTTGAACACACATTTATCACCATTTTTAAAAAGAAGAACTACCTTAGCTACTTTCATATTATCTGGAAATATTCCTGTTGAAAATGATAAGTTACATATATATGTAAACGGCTCAATAACATGGTTCATTATATCCTTTACAAACATCATATCCATGTCCACCCAGTCCTTTGATCTCTTGTCTGTAAGATTTTTTACTACCTTCATTATTTCCTCTTTGTTAGTTCCATTTAGAAAAATACTGTTTGCACAACCTGTAATTGAATGGCTCACATTATTATTTACTTTTGGTATTTTAGCTGCAAGGCTTGATCCAACATTCACAAAATATTGATTAAATCCATTGACAATTTCATTTTCATCATAAACTTCATCTTTTTCTGTTACAAAATATTTAGAAATACTAGTTTTTGCTTTATGATTCTTCATAACACTATTCATTACTCGCCATGTTGCTTTCATATCACCATTACTTTTATCTAATAATTTACTATAATATTCTTTCTTATGTTTCCTTATAATCCCTACTAATTTGTTTTTATACTTTTTATATTTTTCTTCAGCGTTCTGACTTCGCAATTTCAAGAAACATGAATACAAATAATTCTTTTTTTTACAAGCATTTCTCAACCCTTTTGTCATCCATGGTTGGTCAACGATATTTCTCTTTGTATAATTTGTTTGTACACAATTTTTTTCATACAGAGTTTCCAAGATATTCATAAACTCATCATATGATCTGTTTACATCATCAACATACACTTCATTCCAGTCTTGTTTATCTAGATCCTCTTTTAATTTTTCCATAACTTTTTTTGATGTGTTTATGGTCTTTTTCTTCGTTGTAACTGCTTTTGTGATACTTTGATCATTTTTATAGATTGTGAAAACTGGTAAATGATCACTTAAGTCAGTCGTTAAAATACCACCTATCACCTCTCCGTTTGTTATATTTGTGAAAATATTATCAATTATTGTGGCACTATGAGTTGTAATTCTTGTTGGCTTGGATATCAACGGATACATATTTAAACTGTACATTGAATTTATAAATGTACTGATGTTATTTGAATCTGTTTTATTTCCCATATCAATGTTAAAGTCTCCACACAAAAAAACTTTTTT
>JBBPBX010041284.1:0-22318 GCA_038048925.1 Garcialebias charrua
CTCTCAGCAGCTTTTGACACCGTCGACCATCAGGTACTAATCAACCGCTTGTCTCAGCAGGTTGGCCTCCAGGGAGCTGTGCTTGAGTGGTTCAAATCTTACCTGTCTGGGAGAACTTTTTCTGTCATGATAGGCGATCTGTCCTCCTCTTCATCAACCCCTCTGACCTCTGGCGTACCACAGGGATCTATTCTAGGGCCAGTCCTCTTCTCTCTTTACATGCTGCCATTAGGATCAATCATTGCACGTCATAACCTGTCTTTTCACATGTATGCAGACGATTTACAAATCTATCTGCCAGTCACTCCCAACCCCTCACCCAGTTCAAACACTCTTGTCAACTGCTTAAATGACATTAAGCACTGGCTCTCTCAAAACTTCCTCCACCTAAACACAGATAAAACTGAATGCATTTTATTTAGTGCACCTGGTGACACCAGCAACATCCTTCCCAGTCCCAGTGTTGGTTTTCCCCTCCCCCATTTCAACCCGGTGGTCAGAAATCTTGGAGTGCAGCTTGACTCCAACTTAAAGTTTGATAAACAGATCAGTTCTGTTGTCAAGACCAGCTTCTTTCAGCTCCGACTGCTCTCCAAAGTAAAGTCATTTCTCAGCCGTGGTGATCTGGAGAAGGCCATCCATGCCTTTGTGACCTCCAGACTTGACTATTGTAATGCTTTGTATGTTGGTATTAATCAATCCTCCATCTCCCGTTTACAGCTTGTACAGAACTCTGCCGCGCGCTTTTTGACCAACACACGAAAATATGAACACATCACTCCTGTCCTGTCCTCTCTACACTGGCTCCCGGTTCAGTTCAGGATACAGTTCAAGCTGCTCCTGTTTGTTTTCAAAGCTCTGAATGGACTTGCTCCTCTGTACATCTCAGAACTTTTGAAAGCCCATCAGCCCGGCAGAGATTTACGATCTGCCAGTCAACACCTGCTGGAGGTGCCTCGCTCAAGGTACAAACAATGGGGAGACCGGTCATTTTCTGTTGCCGGCCCAAAAGCCTGGAACAGCCTCCCCCTTGAGCTGCGTGCCACCTCTGATCTGACTCTGTTCAAAACCAGACTGAAGACCCACTTGTTCAAAAAAGCTTTCAGTGTGTAACTTTTATTACTTTTGGTATTTTAATATGTAGCATTTTTTATTTCCATTGCCAGATGGTGTAGTGGTTAGGGCGTTTGACTTGGGACCCGAAGGACGCGGGTTCGCGTCCCGGCCACTACACATCTTGGGGTGTCTATGAGTGCACACCTATTTCTCCAGCTCCCCGAGCGCCTTCTATGGCTGCTCACTGCACCGCCTGGTAGGTGGTTGGGTTAAATGCAGAGACGAATTTCGTCTGTGTATGGGAAACATACGCAGATGACAAGATTAGACAATTATTATTATTATTATTATTATTATTATTTTTATTTCCACTAGTTCAAATAAGCTTCCAGTGTGTAACTTTTATTACTTTTGGTATTTTAATATGTAACATTTTTTATTTACATTGCCTTTTTATTTCCTCTTGTTCAAAAAAACTCTCAGTGTGTAACTTTTATTATTTGTGTTATTTTAGTGTTATTTTAGTATGTAGCATTTTTTATTTCCATTGCCTTCTTTTATTGCTGTTGTTTCTTATTCTATTTTCATTGATTTATTGTTCCAGTTTATTCATCTTTTTATCCTGTTAAGCACCTTGGTCAATGCAAGGCATTGTAGGAAGGTGCTATACAAATAAAGTTTATTATTATTATTATTATTGTTATTATTATGCTCCTTATCCCGCAGTAAAAGTGTGAAACCAGTGAAACGGAGAAGGCAGGAACAGATAGTGAGACCAGATGTCTTACGAGCAAGTAGGGCTGTGCGATATGACGATATATATCGTGGGGACGATAGAAACGTGTCTATCGTGCTACTTTCCTTCTATCGTCTCTATCGTGATAAATAAGAATAAAAAAATAACGGTCGCAAAGAAGCTTCATATTGTGGTTTTGCGAGATGACGGCGCTGCTTTATGTTTGACGCACGCGCGGGTTTGCGACACATGCTTTACGTTGTTAAACTCGAGAGCAATGGAGACGCAGCCGGCATGAAGCCGGTGTCACCAGATATCTATGGGTGTCACAACATGGAGAAACAGCTGCGCAGGCAGCCCAAGAAGAAGAACTTTTACCAAAAAGAGGGGAAGCTCACCTTGTTAGCTTCCATTATTTAGCTCCGCTGAAACTCGGGACAAAATGGGTCCAGAGGACACGAAGTTCAACCGAGTCCGAACTCGGGTCCAGTTAACCAATACAAAACAGACCAGAGACACAACAGAACCGGAATCAAATGCAACGTGTTCTCTTTAGGGATGTGCCGATCGATCGGAAACCGATCAATCGTCACCGATAATCATTAAAGCGGATGTGATCGGCTTTTGCCTTCAATTACCGATCACAGAGCCTGTGATGCGAAGTTTGCTAACTGCAAAACGTGCGACGAAAAAGTACCTCGTGGAGGAAGTTCAACGAAGTCCTTCAACACAACAAACCTAATTCGTCATTAAAATGTTTTAATACGTTTTAATAACTTACCAAAAGCCGTCTGCCAGCGCCCCCATAACAGCAACACCTGTTAGCATGTAGCTCCACCGAGTAGCCCCACCGAGTCCGCTCCGCTGCGCAGTTACGGGCAGTCCAGTTTAGCTGCGGCTTCAAAAAGGCTGTCGGCTTTGTTATTCCAAGTTAGCTGGGTGTCCCCCGATATCTTCTGCTTCCAGTCCGACATCGAGGCGAGCTCCAGGAACCTCTGATCGCACAAAGCCGGCTGTCTGCTGCAGGTCCGGTTTAGCATGTTAGCCTTAGCTCATACCATGAGCTGCTGGTCTCGCGCGGCGCTGTAGGAACGCTCGGCGGTGTGATCGCAGCTGCTGCTCCAGTCCTGAGACATTCACAGAGTTCAGAGGAGTGTTTCCAGTTAATTTATCCGTATGAGGCATCCTCTTATGGGAGAAACAGTCCTCCAAAAGCCGACTGCCGAACTAATGAATGTAAAATGGCGGAGGCGGTATTTCCTGGTTCTTCTTCTTCTTCTATAGAGTTGAATGGCGGTTGGCGAACTCATATTAAGCGCATTACCGCCACCTGGTTCCCGCAGGAAGTTGTTCAAAAAAGCACGAAATTATTTAAAAATAATAATAATGATACTTAACGTATTTATAAAGCCATTTGTAAAAACAGCCAACAGTGCAGCTTTAAGTAGCAAATGGGGTATTTTAGTTTTTTATATGAAGTAATAGATGTGTTTTTTTTTAAAAACAATAAAAAAACTTTTTTTTTTATTGAAAGTTAGTAAGGTAAACATTTTTCTTTGATAATGCAGTTGATAATTACTTTTATTTACTTTGTTCTCTGAAATAAATTAGTAAAAATATGTTTTTGTCTGAATTATGGTGATTTTATGGTTCTGAAAATAACATGAGTGCTGCTTCTGGCTACAAGATTCAGATCTTGTAGCCAGAAGCAGCACTCATAAATTACAGGTAAGCCATTTGATCGGTGATCGGTGATCGGTTTATGTGATCGGCTCACATATAGGCAATCGGTTTTTTGATCGGTATCGGTGATCGTCACACATAGGTGATCGGTATCGGTATCGGTTTCAAAAAACCTGATCGGCACATCCCTAGTTCTCTTTTCTGTTTCTATGCCTTGTTTACTCCAGATTCCAGTCAGAGCGGATTTCTTCTTCATGGGTTTTATTAGCAGCCGTTGTTTTACCGCCACCTACAGGAAAAATTTGGACCAAAGTAGGTCCAAAGTTGGACCAAAGTTTCTACTTTGGTCCAAATTTCCTTGTTCTTTTTGTTCACATTCTTATAATTGTAACTGTATCTGTAGTAAAATAAAAAATAAATTAAAAACTTTGGTCCAAATTTTTCCTGTACACACACACACATCGTGTTGTATATATACAACACGATATGTGTGTGTGTACAGGAAAAATTTGGACCAGTTTTTTTTAAATATTGTGATATAAAAAAGTCCATATCGTGATATATAATTGTTTCCATATCGCCCAGCCCTACGAGCAAGAGTAGACGCAGATGGTCAACCTGTTTATGAAAATGGTGTACCAGTTGTGGATGCTGTCCCACAAGATCAACCACAACCTGAACTGAGGATGATAACTGAAGATTACACTCAGGAGGAGGTAGCTTACTTGTCCAGGAGACTCCGTCAGCAGCCGGGAGAACATACAGATGTGTGGTTATCAAGATTAGCTGAAGAAGGAGCAGGTCAGGTTGACATAGATGCCCGAGATGGGCTGTCATTTGCTGGGTTGTCCACAGAAACCACAGTGAATGCTGATTTCCGCAGAGAAGTGAGAGATTTAGGGAATGATTCTAGATCTCTATTTGATGTTTATGCTGAGGCTGTTCACCAGGTTTATCCAGCTTTCACTGACTGGCCAGAGATAACAGGACAGTGGGTCACGCTTCGGGAGTGTGTACAGAGATTGGTTCGATTGTGTGTAAGGGATGCTTTAACTGTTGCTGCTGTGGATCAGTATCAGCTGTTACCTATTCCAAAGGCTGTGAGGGATCAGCTGATAAGGATAGCCCCTGTACACTATCGTGCCACAATCTTGACAGTAATGCTTGGTGCAACAGAGGTTTCTATGTCTGAGATTCGGAGTCGAATCATGGAGTTAGGAACATTGGGAGATTGGAGTACAGAAAGAGTGGAAAACCAAGAAAATAGTTTTCAACATGTGGGTCATGGGCCAGAAAGGGACGCTCAAAGTAATGCACAGGGACCAACTCGTTCTGCTTTATGGAAAGCTTTAATACAGTCTGGGGTCTCAATGTCTGAAATAGACGGATTACCAACAGAAGAGTTGAGAGAACGATGTCAGGAAAAGGCATTAAAAATCCAGTGTGCTAGATTCAATGTTGAACATTTGACTCAGGCATTGAGAGATGTGCTTCAAACTTCTGTTGTTCCTTCTGCACCTCCGTTTAAACCTGAACAGACGGTCAGGAACAAAAATAAGACCACCAGAGTGGCAAAGGTCTCCTCTGATTCTGAGTTTTCAGAGGACAATGAAGCAGTGAGGATGGGAGTTGAGAGACAGGAAAAGGGAAAAAGAAGGGAGAAAAACAGAAAGTCCTCTGACTCCGAGTCTTCAGAGAACAATGAAGCAGTAAGAATGCGCGTTGTGAAACAGAAAAAGGAAAAAAGAAAGGTGAAAAACAGAACGTCACAGCTGTACCCTGATCTGTCAGACCTGCATAGCAGGTATGACGCTCCATTTAAAACAGGGAAATTTTGAGTTTGGGGTAGAGAGACCCCTACAGGTCAGATCAGTTTTGGTGGGGAAAGTAAAAATGAAACATTTTTTCTAAAATAAAACTAATCATTGTCATTCTATCTGTCAACAAGCATTGTGTTCCTTCATAGCCTGGTGTTCTCTTGGCATCTGCTGGTGGGAGGATCAGAAGCGCGCAGAGGACGGCATGGCCAAACCTGGAAAGTGCCATGAGGGTGGAATCTCATGGGTTATCACATTGTTTGTCGTCGGTGCCATGGTGCTGCAGAGGACGGCATGGCCAAACCTGGAGAGTGCCATGAGGGTGGTATCTCATGGGTTATCACGTTCTTTGTCAACGGTGCCATGATGCTGCTAGGCGACCTCTCCTCCGCAACACCGGAACGTGTCCTGGAGGAGAAAGAGGGGGCCTTGCCGACTACTATGAAAGCAGATGAACCTTGTCATAAAACAAGATAACTTTGGATGTCCTACGAAACAGTCATGCGTAATGGCAAGTGTGAGCAGTCCTTGTACTTTCTACGCATGCAGGAAGTGTTTTCAACGGACATGACATTCCAGTGGTGGTAAACCTGACTACATGTAATCTGCAAGCATTACATGTAAAAGTGCAAATGGAACCTTTCCAGAGAATGGTAACCACTCATAACCATGGGTGAAGAAGATTGTGGAACATTTCTGACACTCGTTTGATTTAAGAATATTGTGCTTTGCTGTATTAATTTGTTTAACATTTGTATGTATTAGTTATTGAATTAAATGGAGGGTGGACATTTGTAGAACTGATCAGAGACCAGAAGGTGGAGTGAATAATGAATAAATAAGTTTGTTCTCTGATCAGTCTAAGAAAGTCTGAAACATTCAGATATTGTGTGTAACTAAGAAAGTCTGAAACATTCAGACATTTGTGTGTAATTTTCCTGTCTGTCACTACCGGGGAGTTGTGGGATAAGAAGTTGAAACTGGGCTGATTCCATCACCACAGGAACAGTCAGTTTCATCTCCTGATTTCATCACCACAGGCATCTCTGGAAATTTGTTATAACATGTCTGTCACTACCGAGGAGTTGTGAGATAAGAAGTTGAAACTGGGCTGATTCCATCACCACAGGAACGGTCAGTTTCATCTCCTGATTTCATCACCACAGGTATCTCTGGAACTTTGTTACTTTGGTTCCTAAAGATAATGCATTGCTTGGGGAAAGGGCCTGGCCAAACCCTGTTTTGCAGGCAGTACTTATCTGAAGGAATAAAAGGAAACAGGGAGCTCCCAGAGTTAGAGTCTGACGGGGAGGAGTAATCGCCCGGATTATTTTAATGTTCACTCTGCCTGTGGTTGACTCTCTCATTTTGATGTCAAACGGTAAGAGTATTTGTTTACGCATTAATTCTTGTATGTAAGTGTGTTACTTGTTTGTTTTCTGGCTTGCTATTTGATTTTCTATGGTTAAAATAAAGAACATTTGTTTTTAAACAGAAAATTGTTTCCTATGTGAAGTCTCTTGAGCTGTGATATTCTTTTGAGGATGTTTGCCTATCTCTCTCGATTCTGCATAAATAATATTTCATAAAACATTTATGAATAAAAATTCATAAAATATTTATAAAATAATATTTCATAAAACAACCCCGGTGAACGAGAGGGTAGCCTCCCTCCGCCTACGTGTGGGGGGACGGGCTCTGACTGTTGTTTGTGCCTATGCGCCAAACGGCAGTGCAGATTACCCACCTTTACTGAACTCTCAGTAAAGCAAGACATTTACCACAAAATCATTCCATTAGTTGTAATCTGAGAATATAGTCATCAAAAGAGACTATTTCTATCTTTGATTTTATTCTAATGTAATCAAAAGAATAACATATATCATGAAAATGACAAAAGTTATTCTTTTGATTACATTAGAATAAAATCAAAGATAGAAATAGTCTCTTTTGATGACTATATTCTCAGATTACAACTAATGGAATGATTTTGTGGTAAATGTCTTGCTTTACTGAGAGGTCAGTAAAGGTCATCACTGGACAGTTCAAAAACCTTAGTTTGACCCTGGGTAGGTCCACTACACCTTGGAGGGGGTATTGGAGAGTGCACCTCCTGGGGACTCCCTTGTTCTATTGGGAGACTTCAACGCTCATGTGGACAATGACAGTAAGACCTGGAGGGGTGTGGTTGGGAGGAACGGCCCCCTTGATCTGAACCAGAGTGGTGTTCTGTTGTTGGACTTCTGTGCTCGTCATGGATTGTCCATAACGAACACCATGTTCAGGCATAAGGGTGTCCATATGTGCTCTTGGCACCAGGACACCCTAGGTCGCAGTTCGATGATCGACTTTGTTGTCGTCTCATCTGATCTGCGGCCGCATGTCCTGGACACTCGGGTGAAGAGAGGGGCGGAGCTGTCAACTGACCACTACCTGGTGGTGAGTTGGCTCCGATGGTGGGGGAGGATGCCGGTCAGACCTGGCAGACCCAAACGTATTGTGAGGGTCTGCTGGGAACGTCTGGCAGAGTCTCCCGTAAGACGGAGCTTTAACTCCCACCTCCGGGAGAGCTTTGAACACGTTCCGAGGGAGGCGGGGGACATTGAGTCCGAGTGGGCCATGTTCCGCGCCTCTATTGTCGAGGCAGCTTATCAGAGTTGTGGCCGCAAGGTTGTTGGTGCCTGTCGTGGTGGCAACCCTCGAACCCGGTGGTGGACACCGGCGGTGAGGGATGCTGTCAAGCTGAAGAAGGAGTCCTATTGGGCCTTTTTGGCCTATGGGACCCCGGAAGCAGCAGATAGGTACCAACAATTCAAGCGACATGCGGCTCAGGTGGTTGCTGAGGCAAAAACTCGGGAGTGAGAGGAGTTCGGAGAGGCCATGGAGAATGACTTCCGTACGGCGTCGAGGCGATTCTGGTCCACCATCCGACATCTCAGGGGGGGAAAGCGGTACGCAAACACCATTTATGGTGGGGATGGCGTGCTGTTGACCTCAACTCGGGATGTTGTGAGTCGGTGGGTGGAATACTTCTAAGACCTCCTCAATCCTACTGGCACATCTTCCACTGAGGAAGCAGAGCCTGGGGACTTTGGGTCGGGCTCTCCAATCTCTGGAGCTGAGGTCACCAAGGTGGTTAAAAAGCTCCGCGGTGGCAAGGCTCTGGGGGGTGGATGAGATTCGCCTTGAGTTCCTTAGGGCTCTGGATGTTGTAGGGTTGTGTTGGCTTACGCGACTCTGCAATATCGCGTGGACATCAGGTCAATTCCCTTGGATTGGCAGACTGGGGTGGTGGTTCCCCTCTTCAAAAAGGGGGACTGTAGGGTGTGTTCCAACTATAGGTGAAGAGTTTAAGAAGTATTAATGTTTTTCTGACTAAATGTTTATCAATTTTTAAGAGTTAATGCTTAAAGGTTCAGTATGCAGTTTCTGTAGAACTGCAGCAGTTAGAAATATTTTCAACAGGCAAAGCATTCTGATCCCTCCCCCTCAGAGCCATATGTGGCTCTGCCCCCTTGTGGTCTGTTGAATTTCAAATTCAAGCTCTGTTTTTATTGGCTGATTCAAATTCAAGCTCTGTTTTTATTGGCTGGTTACAAACTCTGTTTTTATTGGCTGGAAAATGGCGGGTCACCTTTTCTTTTTAGAAATGCTTATTTACCACCTGGAGAAGCAAGGGGACAATATTTTTTTAAATTTTTTTCAGAGATTACCTGGCTAACATCAGTCTGTCAGGAGGTAGTGACAGAGTGAAGAAATATGTTCATAAAAAAAGCTACATACTGCAGCTTTAATGCAACACAAAAAAAACATTTTAGTTTAGTGTCAAGAAGTTTCATTAAAGCCTTGAAGAGTGGGGTTTTGTGTGGCTTTGCTTCAAAGGTCCAGAGTTTTCTTTGAAAGATTAAGGGCCCAATCCTTCTCGAAAAACTGGTCTTTGATGGAATGAATGCATATCACCCATCTCACTTCAAGCTTTGCAGTTCTTCTGAAAGGGAGTTATGTTGATGAGCACAGCTCAGCAATTAAGGGCAAACTGACCTTATAGCTGATAGATGAAACAGAAAGCTTTTGACAGTGCCTGGTACTATCTTGAAAAACGACGTTTGATTGAAAACATGTTTGATGGGAGTGAATGCTCACAACGGTATAAATAGAGAAGCGCTCGGATAAACAATTCGGAGTCTACCGTGGGTTTTTGATCCAAACGTCCGATGTGCATTGATGACTTTCTCTCGCCGAGAACAGAGCGGCTCCCTTGTTCAAAGTGTCAAAGGTGAGAAAATACTGTAATTTGTTACACGTCAATGTCTAAGCTTGTGTGTACTGTTTAATTTCTGTGGCGGAGTTACTGACACATTTCTCTAGCAGATAACGGTTTGTGTATCTGAACATGTATGTTTTTACTTTTTTCTGTCACAAGACTTCTTTAATAAATATCCATTATTTTTAATTAAGTCTGTTTGTTTTCTTCCAAACCAGTGAGTGTGCCCACCTTTCACAGACTGACAAAGATGATAAAACATTAATTATTTGGGGTTGATCTGAAATTTCATAGAACATTTAATGGCGACGAGCGAGGATGGGATATCTTATCTTTATTTGTAAAGCAAATTCCAAGGTGCTTAAAAAGATGGATGAAAGGGTACACACTGGCTGTTTGGAGAAAAAAAGGAAAAGTGTGAAACGGTGTTCTTGGAAGCGGGTGTTATTCCCGTTGTTTATGAAGCAGGGATGTGATTTGTTGTTTTGGAAGCGGATGAGAGATTCCCGCTGTTGAGAGCTGATTAGTTTGGATCAGCGGTTTTTGGGACGCCTTAAGCTGCTGACCGATTCTTTGAGCTGAAGTGTAACAGAAGATTTGAACCAGGGTGTAAAAACCCTTGATCAGTAGTTTCGTGAGAGCAGAAGGAAAGAAGATTTTGCCGGGGTTAGAAGAAAAGATATATAATCCTTGTGAGTTTGTTGTTTTCTGAAAAGTAACAAAAGTATTTTTTACCAGGGTGCAAACCCTTGAGTTTTTGTCTGAGGGAGTTTTGAAATAGTTCATTAAGCTCTGAAAAAGTTAGGTGATTTATTTTGATAGCTTTATCAGTTGAAGTGAAGTTTAAAAAAAGAGAAGCAGCTCTTCTCTGTGTGTGTGTGAGCCTGTGGGGAAGATTTGCAGCCATGTGTCGAAGGTGCAACAACGCTTGTGTGTGTCTGTGCAGCTGCGTGAGAAGAGAAAGAAAAAGAGTGTGTGCGAGGTTTTTTTTTTTTGTCAATGAGGTTAAAGCTGTCAGCAGAGACAGGAATATTTGGGGAGACAAGAAGAATACTGTAAGTGTGTGTCTCATTTGTTTTTGAGCTGAAAAAGGAAGAAAAAATGTGAGTATGTTTGGTTGCTGAATTTGTCAGCTGGAGTGTTAAGTCAAAGTCAAAAGTCAAAGTCAACTTTATTGTCAGATCTGCAATATGTACTGTACAGGACATACACAGGACCGAAATTGCGTTTCTCTCAGTCCCTCGGTGCAACAGTAAACATCTAAACATTGAAACACTGAAACATATAATAATAGACATAAGCATAAAATAGTAAAACTAACACTGTCCTGAGTTTTTGCATAGTGGTATAAGAGTATGAAAATTTACACCAACTCTAAAACTAAAACTAAAACATTAAACATTTAATGAACATAATACTGTCCTGAGTTTTTGCATACTAGTATAAAAAAAAGAGTATAAAAAGTATAACTAAAATAAACTAAAGGTTTCTAGCATTGACATTTGCAAAGTGGCAAAGCAGCGTATGAGTTAATGTGCACAGTATATGTATGAGGTAGTAGTTGATGTTGTTATAGAGGCAAAAAGTGGCATATGCAAAAAGTGGCATATGCAGTAAGGCACATTGGGCATCCCTGAATAAGACCGTTCAGAGCACACTGTATATGTATCAGCAGTGGTGTAGATATTAGAGTAGTGTACTGTAAATGTAAACAGTAGTAATTAAATGTAAGCAGTAGTAATAAAAGTAAACAGTATTAATAAATGTAAACAGAGAATGTAAACAGTATTATGACTATAGGCAGTGATGTAATACAAACATTAGTGCAAGTATGAGAAGTAGTGCAAACTGTATGAGCACATGACCGAGAGTTTAGTGAATAACCCGTTTGATGACACAGAGTCCAGTGTTAAAATCTTTGTGTTGTGTGGTAATGTGTGAGAAAGTTTTAGTGTTAAGGCAGTTCAAATGGGAGGGGGGGCAGAGCAGGCAGAGTGTTTAGCATCCTGACTGCCTGATGAACAGAGCTGTCTCTCAGTCTGCTGGTTCGAGCCTGGAGACTCCTCAGTCTCCTCCCTGATGGCAGCAGTCTAAAGCGGCTGTGTAGTGGGTGTGTGGGATCACCTGCCATGCAGTGGGCTTTCCGAGTGAGGCGTTTGCTGTGTAAGTCCTGCAGTGAGGGCAAGGAGGTGCCCACGATCTTCTCAGCTGCTCTCACAATGCGCTGGAGGCTCTTGCGGCAGGATGCAGTACATGCACCAAACCACACAGTAGGGCTGGGCGATATATCGATATTTTTAAAATATCGAGATTTTTTCTAAAGAGATATAAGACGAGAATATATCGTTTATATCGAGAATCCACCGTCTGTCTGTTTTCTCCCACTCGCCCCCCTCCTTCTCCTTCACTGAGCAGCACAGACCCAGCCCCTCCTTCCTGCAGGCTGCAGAGGGCGGAGCCTTTCAGCACAACAAGAAGTAAACAACACGGCAGATATGAAGAGCCGCGAGTCGCTAGCTGCTGAGGGGGAAAAACAATGTTTTTCCTGAGCTAGTTTGGATTTAAATTGTCAGATGAGGGCAGAAAAAATATTTTTGTAGACGAAGGCTCGGATCTACGAATCTTTTTCACCATTTAAACAGCGGAGTGGAGCGTGAAACGGCAGAACCAAGTTTTTTTTACAGCCTCCTCTTCATTAAACAAACCACGGGTCTGAGCTCATTTAGTCGTGCGCGCACTGCAGCGCTTTCATGAGAGGAGCAGAAGGACGTGGAGACATTAATAAATCAGCAGCTCATCACATCGCCAAAGACACGGTCCTCAGCGGCTAGCAAGATGGCTAACGCTAGCCACCTTCTTCCACAGCTGAGACTGACCGTGTCTTTGGCGCTATATGATAAACTGCTGATTTAATAATGTCTCCGCCTCTCTGTTCACGTTTCTGAGTGGAGGCTGTCGTGTTTTTACACAAGGATTCAATGAGACACTTTGTAGAGCAACTTAGAGAACGTCTTCGTGAACCCGGAAACAACCCCCTGACCCTTTCACAATAAAACCGGATACAGTATATCAAATATATTGTACCACAGGCTCAAATTTACTGCAGTTCACAAACACTGACTAAAGTGAAAGCACCTTTCTATCTTATCAAGACACTCAAAGCTCTTTAAAACACAATCTGTGTCCTCATTTACCCATTCATACAGCACTCTGCTAGAATTGTACAAAGAATAATCAGTACTTTTATCACATTCATACACTGATGGACACACATCAGAGGCAATGACACAGCTGCCCTCAGCTGAAGAGGACTATTATTTAATAGGTGTAAATAAATGTCTAAAAAATAAAGTAATGTATAAAATAGTTCATTTTTTAGACATTTATTTTGTAGAGTTACAGCTGTTTGTTAATAAATGTTGCTGTGTGACAACTGGGACAAAGCTTTGACTCAGAAATATATTTTTGTTATTCTTTTATGGAAAGAAAATTATATTGAGATATATATCGTATATCGAGATATATCACAACAATATCGAGATATGAATTTTTGTCCATATCGCCCAGCCCTACCACACAGTGATGCAGCTGGTCAGGACACTTTCTATGGCACCTCTGTAGAAGGTGCTCATGATGGGGGTTGAAGCTCCAGCCCTTTTCAGCTTGCGGAGAAAGTAGAGACGCTGGTGAGCCTTCTTTGCCAGTGCTGCAGTGTTCCTGCTCCAGGACAGGTCCTTTGAGACGTGCACTCCCAGGAACTTGGTGCTGTCTACTCTCTCCACTGCGGTGCTGTTGATGGTCAGAGGGGCATGTTGGGCATCCCTCTTCCTGAAGTCCACAACAATCTCCTTTGTCTTCTCCACGTTGAGAGTGAGATTGTTGTGTCCGCACCACAAGGCCAGGCGGCTCACCTCGTTCCTGTAGTCCGTCTCATCGTTGTTGCTGATGAGACCCACCACTGTTGTGTCGTCCGCAAACTTGATGAAGTGGTTGGAGCTGTACGATGGTGTGCAGTCGTGTGTTAGCAGGGTGAATAGAAGGGGGCTCAGCACACATCCTTGTGGGGCCCCTGTGTTCAATGTGATGGTGCTAGATGTGTTACTCCCGACCCGCACTGTCTGTGGTCTCCCGGTCAGGAAGTCTAGCAGCCAGTTACACATTGAGGTGTTCAGCCCCAGACTGTCCAGTTTAAGGATGAGCTGTTGGGGGATGATGGTGTTGAATGCTGAGCTGAAGTCAATGAACAGCATTCTAACATAGGAGTCCTTCGTGTCCAGATGTGTGAGAGCTGTGTGAAGGGCAGAGGAGATGGCATCGTCGGTTGAGCGATTAGGTCGGTATGCAAATTGGAAGGGATCCAGGGAGGCAGGGAGGACAGATGTGATGCTTTTCATGACTAGCCGTTCAAAGCACTTCATCAGGATGGGGGTGAGTGCTACTGGGCGATAGTCATTGAGGCATGCGGGCGTTGCCTTCTTTGGGACAGGGATGATGGTGGTGGCTTTGAAACAGGTGGGGACGATGGCCTGGCTCAGTGAGATGTTAAAGATGTCCGTGAAGACCGCTGCGAGTTCCCCTGCACAGTCCTTCAGCACACGACCAGGTATGTTGTCAGGACCAGAGGCCTTCCGGGCGTTAATCTTGATGAATGATCGCCTTACTGGCCATCAGGAGAGGGGGGGAGTTTATGTGCTGGTGTGCTGTTACTTGCCTCGAACCGAGCAAAGAACTCATTCAGTTCATTCAGCGCAGAGGCTGAGCTGTCACAGGTCTGGGGGGGTGGTTTGTAGTTTGTGATGGTCTGTATTCCCTGCCACAGACTGCGTGTATCCCTGCTGTCCTTGAAACGGTGAGCTATTTTCCCAGAATACTGCTTCTTTGCCTTTCTGATGCCCCGGTCCAGGTTGTTTCTGGCTGCCCTCAGGCCCACCTGATCTCCCGCTTTGAAGGCAGCATTCCTGGCTTTCAGGAGTCTGTGAACCTCAGCTGTCAGCCATGGCTTCTGGTTAGCCCGAACAGTGATGGTTTTAAGGTTGGTTACATCATCAATGCACTTGGTGATGTATGAACATACAGTGTCTGAGTACTCCTGGAGACATGTGGTGTTGTTTGTGGTAGCAGCTTCTTTGAACATACTCCAATCTGTGGTGTCAAAACAGTCCTGGAGTGCCTCTGAAGACCCCTCTGGCCACACTCGTATCTGCTTGCGGACTGGTTTTGTGACTTTCACCAGTGGCCTGTATGCTGGCTTTAGCATAACACAGATATGGTCAGAAGCACCAATGTGGGGGAGGGGGATGGCTCTGTAGGAATTTTTCATGGTGGTGTAAACCTGGTCCAGGGTGTTGTTTCCTCTTGTTGCAAAGTTTATGTTTCTGTATGTTTTTGGAAGAACACTCTTTAAATCTGCATGGTTGAAATCACCAGCCGTGATGAGAAAAGCATCAGGATGGGCTGTTTGTTGCTCACTGATGTGCAGATATAGTTCATTCAGTGCCTCACCTCTATCTTTGCTGTTGGAGCTTGGAGGGATATATACAGCAACAATCATAACAGCTGTAAACTCCCTCGGTAAAAAGAACGGTCTGCATTTAATAGTCATAAACTCCACAAAAGGTGAGCAGTGTTTGTAGACCACAGCAGCATCACGACACCATGCGTTGTTGATGTAAACACAGAGCCCGCCTCCGCGAGTCTTACCTCCCTTGATGAGAGCTCGGTCCGCTCTGTAGCATGTTAGCTGCTCCAGCTGAATAGCATGATCCGGAACGTTGTTGTTAAGCCATGTTTCCGTGACACAACAGTCTCTCACAGTCTTTTGTGTCGTTCGTAGCAGGCGTATATAATCCAATTTGTTGTCCAAGGAGCGCACGTTAGCCAGAACCATGGATGGAATAGCCGGCCTGTGTGGGCTAGCTGCTAGCCTAGCTCTGATACCTCCACGTTTACCCCGCTTCTGTTTCCTGTCACGCCGCTTGTGGCGTTTCCACGGCGGGCGCGGTGAAGCGTCACGCCGCTTGTGGCACTTCCACGGCGGGCGCGATGAAGGGAAGCTCGGGGCTGGCTTCCAGAGCAGCTCGCAGTCACGAAGCTCACGTAACTCCTCCTCGAGCTCATTTAGCTTCTCCTGGAGTTCGTTGTTTATTCCCAAATGAGCGGTTTTTCCGACATCAAGCAGGAATTCACGGCTATACTTGCGTTCTTGAACACGTAGACAAGACAAAGACGTGCCGGCAAATTGCGGCGTGTAGGACAAAACAGACGAAAGCACCGTGTGCTTTGAACGGCTAGTCATGAAAAGCATCACATCAAAAAAGTGTGTGTGTTTGGAGAATGCGCGTGTGTACAGCAGCTTCCGTTCCCTCTGTTGTGAGTAAAAACGTAAAAAGACGAAGGTCAGCCTGTAATGGACGTGGTGAGACAGTAGCAGTCTGACTTAGATTTAAAAGTTGATAATGGAGGAACGGGAAGAGATGTTGAAAACTGAACGGAGGTCAGGAGACGGTCCTTGTTTGATGTTTTTATTTTTATATATACAGCAGTGTCCGTGCATGTATATTACGGGGTGCCAGTGAAACGCACCGCGAGAGACAGCGTGACGTAGGCGCGCAGGTTCGTGTGTAAAGTGAGTTATGCATGGAATGTTGAGCTGAAAAAAAAAGCTAGTTTAAAGAGGAGTAGTGGAGGCTGATGGCAGCCTGAGAGGAGAGGTGAGTGTGTGAGGAGGAACAGCTTATCTCCAGAACAGGGAGGAAGCTGCAGCTCTGTGAAGGATGAGAGTGATGAGACAACATATGGTTCGCAGGCCAGGAAAGGTCGGTTAGAATTTGTTTTGTTTTAGAGAGAGCCAGAGGTTTTTTGTGTTCTTTTTTTTTTTCAGTTGAGCTGCTCGCTTAAGGGAAAGGAGCAGAACCGTTTGTGAGGGAGCTAAGATGTGTGTGAGAGGATAAAAAAAAAAGAGTCACTGCGGTTGACAGTGAATAAAAAAAAGGAAGAAGAGGGGTTTTAAGTTTTTTTTTTTCTCTCTCTCTCTCTCTCTCCAAGTTGAAGAATGAATATTTTATCTGAAATAATGACTAATCATTGTTATTCTATCAATAGTCATGTTTTGTGTTACAGCCTGGTGTGTGGTGTGTCGTTGTCTGTCTGATGGGACGGACTGAGGACGCGAAAGACGACGGGAGTGGCCGGGGTGTCTGTGACATGGTGGTTTATCGTGCTTCATCGGTGCAACGAGCTGCTGGGTGTTCAACGCACCTGAGGATGACCGACTCCTGAGAGAGGCGCCTGAAGGGTGGTGGCTTATCGTGCTAGGTCGCTTCATAGCTGCTGCAGAGCTGCTGCCTGCCAGCGTACCTGAGGATAGGTGTTCGTGCTCATCTGTGATGTGGTGCTGATGACCACACCTCTGAAAAACGAGACGTGTCCTGATGAGGACAGTTGGGGCTCTTTGCCACGAGATGAACAGACAGGACGGCTTCAAATGTACTGTAGGTCGGTCCTGCTGGTAACAAGTGTGGGCAGGGCGTGGGTAGAGCAGTGGTGTCCGGCGCGTGTAACGTTCCAGTGCAACGACCTTGTGCATCGACCTTTAAGGTAGGGCTGTGCGATATGACGATATATATCGTGGGGACGATAGAAACGTGTCTATCGTGCTACTTTCCTTCTATCGTCTCTATCGTGATAAATAAGAATAAAAAAATAACTGTCGCAAAGAAGCTTCATATGTGGTTTTGCGAGATGACGGCGCTGCTTATGTTTGACGCACGCGCGGGTTTGCGACACATGCTTTACGTTGTTAAACTCGAGAGCAACAGAGCCGCAGGCGCATGAAGCCGGTGTCTCAACAAGGAGAAAACAGCTGCACAGGCAGCCCAAGAAGAATAACTTTTACCAAAAAGAGGGGGAAGCTCACCTTGTTAGCTTCCATTATTTCGCTCCGCTGAAACTCGGAGACAAAATGGGTCCAGAGGACACGAACCCAGAGTCCAACCGAGTCCGAACTCGGGTCCAGTTAACCAATACAAAACAGACCAGAGACACAACAGAACCGCAATCAAACGCAACGTTTTCTCTTTTCTGTTTCTTGCTTTGTTTACTCAAACTTCAGAGCGGATTTCTTCTTCGTGAGTTTCATTAGCAGCTGTTGTTTTACCGCCACCTGCAGGAAAAATTTGGACCAAAGTAGAAAAGGAGTTGTTTGTTTGTTTGTTTGTTAGTTTATTCATTTTATAATATGAAATACAACAATTAACGTATTCATAATAAAAAATAAAAAATAATAAAATGAAAGGTAGCAGATGAAGAATAAATCTTATTAAATCTGCTCCTTATTCATCTAATAACAGTTCAAACAATATTTTCTATAATAACAAAAGAAGTAAATAACTCAGTCAATTTTCAATTCACATATATCACACATTAAATTAGATTCATTTTTTTTTTTTTAGCTTCTTAAATACAAGGAATGATTTGGCTTCCTTAACATTTGTCATTTGGCATTAAGTCATTCCATAATCGTACTCCTTGAATTAAGATGGATCTTAGGTAGATCTAGTTTCTACTTTGGTCCAAATTTCCTTGTTCTTTTTGTTCACATTCTTATAATTGTAACTATCTGTAGTAAAATAATAAAATAAAAAAACTTTGGTCCAAATTTTTCCTGTACACACACACACACACACACACACACATCGTGTTGTATATATCGTGATATATATCGTTATCGTGATATAAAAAAGTCCATATCGTGATATATGATTTTTTCCATATCGCCCAGCCCTACTTTAAGGTGTGCGAGTTGTTCCAGAGGGTGGAGCCATGAAATAAGTGACTAGTTTGGGAACATTTTTTATTGTTCTTTGAGTTTTTATTTTGTTTTATTTTACCTGAAGTAATAAAATAAATGATGATTAATTTGAGATGACATGCATATATACAGATATGTGCTACAAACAGGAATAGGTTTTATCTGGACAGTAAAATCGTCCTCAGAAAATACTTAGGTGTTCTTTATTTTTATTTTTCTGGGTGGATGTGTCGTACACTCGTGGGAATTGACTAATTGGCAATTTCTGCCTTTTTCTGGCAGTCTCCATTGATTTTGGGTCCCTTCTGATGGCCAAGGAACGGATCCGATCCATGGTGCCGAAACTGGTGATTGAGTCTAGCCAGGTAATCTCTGAAATTTTTTTTAAAAAATATTGTCCCCTTGCTTCTCTAGGTGGTAAATAAGCATTTCTAAAAAGAAAAGGTGACCCGCCATTTTCCAGCCAATAAAAACAGAGTTTGTAACCAGCCAATAAAAACAGAGCTTGAATTTGAATCAGCCAATAAAAACAGAGCTTGAATTTGAAATTCAACAGACCACAAGGGGGCAGAGCCACATATGGCTCTGAGGGGGAGGGATCAGAATGCTTTGCCTGTTGAAAATATTTCTAACTGCTGCAGTTCTACAGAAACTGCATACTGAACCTTTAATGTTTTTCTGACTAAATGTTTATCAATTTTTTAAGAGTTAATGCTTAATGCAACACAAAAAAAAACATTTTAGTTTAGTGTCAAGATGTTTCATTAAAGCCTTGAAGAGGGGGGGTTTTGTGTGGCTTTGCTTCAAAGGTCCAGAGTTTTCTTTGAAGGATTAAGGGCCCAATCCTTCTCGAAAAACTGGTCTTTGATGGAATGAATGCATATCACCCATCTCACTTCAAGCTTTGCAGTTCTTCTGAAAGGGAGTTAGGCAAATAAATATTCACAGCCAATTTTGTAAGATGTTGATAGAGCACAGCTCAGCAATTAAGGGCAAACTGACCTTATAGCTGATAGATGAAACAGAAAGCTTTTGACAGTGCCTGGTACTATCTTGAAAAACAAAGTTTGATTTAAAACATGTTTGATGGGAGTGAATGCTCACAAAGGTATAAATTGAGAAGCGCTCGGATAAACAATTTGAGGGTCTGCTGCGAGTTTTGATCAGACAACCAGCTGCATGATGTGTATTCCAAGCCAAACTGTGAGGCCCTTCCAGTTTGTGTCAAGGTAAGGAATAATGAGTTACATCAATGCTTGAGTTTGTGTGTACGGTTAGTACTGTAGCAAGATTTAAATAGACACGTTTATCTTAGCAGGAAAACTGCTTGACTTGTATATCTGAAGAGATGTACAACTGTTTGTGTATCTGAACATGTATGTTTTTACTTTTTTCTGTCACAAGACTTCTTTAATAAATATCCATTATTTTTAATTAAGTCTGTTTGTTTTCTTCCAAACCAGTGAGTGTGCCCACCTTTCACGGACTGACAAAGATGATAAAACATTAACTATTTGGGTTTGATCTGAAATTTCATAGAACAATTGGGGGATCACACTCTTAAGCCTCCCTGGTAAGGTCTATTCAGGGGTTCTGGAAAGGAGGGTCCATCGGCTAGTCGAACCTCGGATTCAGGAGGAGCAGTGGTTTTCGTCCTGGTCGTGGAACACTGGACCAGCTCTACACCCTCAGCAGGGTCCTGGAGGGCGCGTGGGAGTTTGCCCAACCAGTTTACATGTGCTTTGTGGACTTGGAAAAGGCATTCGACCGCGTCCCTCGGGGGGTTCTGTGGGGGTACTCCGGGAGTATGGGGTACCAGGCCCATTGATATGGGCTGTTAGGTCCCTGTACGACCGGTGTCAGAGCTTGGTCCGCATTGCCGGCAGTAAGTCAGGCTCGTTTCCAGTGAGAGTTGGACTCCGCCAAGGTTGCCCTTTGTCACCGATTCTGTTCATAACTTTTATGGACAGAATTTCTAGGCGCAGCCAAGGTGTTGAGAGGATCCGTTTTGGTGGCCTTAGAATCGCTTCTCTGTTTTTTGCAGATGATATGGTCCTATTGGCTTCATCAGATCGTGATCTACAGCTTTCACTGGAGCGGTTTGCAGCCGAGTGTGATGCGGCCGGGATGAGGATCAGTTCCTCCAAATCCGAGGCCATGGTCTTGAGCCGGAAAAGGGTAGCATGCCCTCTCCGGGTCGGGGAGGAGGTCCTGCCCCAAGTGGAGGAGTTTAAGTATCTCGGGGTCTTGTTCACGAATGAGGGAAAACTGGAGCGTGAGATCGATAGGCGGATAGGTGCAGCATCCGCAGTGAAGCGGGCGCTGTACCGGTCTGTCGTGGTGAAGAGAGAGCTGAGTCAAAAGGCAAAGCTCGCAATTTACCGATCGATATACGTTCCCACCCTCATCTATGGTCATGAGCTTTGGGTTGTGACCGAAAGAACGAGATCTCGGATCCTCATCTATGGTCATGAGCTTTGGGTAACTTGTGACCGAAAGAACGAGATCTCGGATACAAGCGGCTGAAATGAGTTTTCTCCGCAGGGTGTCTGGACTCTCCCTTAGAGATAGGGTGAGAAGCTCAGTCATCCGGGAGGGACTCGGAGTAGAGCCGCTGCTTCTCCACATCGAGAGGAGCCAGTTGAGGTGGCTCGGGCATCTGGTTAGGATGCCTCCTGGACGCCTCCCTGGTGAGGTGTTCCGGGCATGTCCCACCGGGAGGAGACCCAGAGGAACGACCCAGGACACGCTGGAGAGACTATGTTTCTCGGCTGGCCTGGGAACGCCTTGGGATTCCCCCAGAGGAGCTGCTTCAAGTGGCTGGGGAGAGGGAAGTCTGGGCTTCCCTACTGAAGCCCGAGATACACTCATGCGTCCTCAGGTACGCCACTCTACGCGCGCATTTTGTGCGCATGTGTTTTGCTGATATGCTTCAGCATATGTCAGAAACTCGTTCTCCTTGCAGCTGCACACGGAGGGGACCAGGGTTGCCAGATAAGAAATAATGAATCATCTAGTACTGTTGCTTATTTTTTATTTTTTTTACCCAAACTGTCATATTTGCTGCGTGAGGGTCTGATAAGATTAATAGTGTGTTGAGTTTAGTGAACATTTGCACTGAAAAGGGGTAAAAAAAATAAAAAATTAAATAAAATTCATGTTTATCTGGCAACCCTGGAGGGGACTCGCTGATTGGTTACTTGCTGACACGCCTACTGAAATGATTGACAGCCAGCTCATGTAGCGCCTTGAAGACCGCGGCGGTGTTTATGCGGTGTTTCTACTATATATGTTGTAAAAAGTTCTCTCAGAAATAAAAATAATAACAGGGAGCGCTTTTCCTGCAGCACACAGCCCACCAGGGATATTTAAAACATCGCCGCACCCAGGTAGGACCTGAATTCATTCATTTCAATCATCGAGTGAACGGAGGAAGAAGCGGTTACTTGACTTTAGGCAAAAAAACAAAAGAAAAGGCCCGATCAGCGATAAAGAAGGGGAATTTATTTCATTTGTGTAACATACAAAACAGTCCGGCGCCGGGAAGTTTATGGTCAGACACCGCGTATCGCGCACGCGTATCGCGCACGCGTATCGCGCACGCGTATCGCGCACGCGTAGTAAAAAAAAAGCTTTGCGCGTACATGCCCTGAGGGGCTACGTGGGGCTACGCTGCGTACGGGGCGTACGTACGCTGCGTATTGGCGTATCGTGAGGACGCTCGAGTGTATCTCGCCCTTGAGGCTGCTACCCCCGCGACCCGACCCCGGATAAGCGGACGAAAATGATGGATGGATGGATGGAGTGGAATTGTAGAATGTTTTGGAAAATGATAGTAAATATATTAAAGCTAGGGTCTGCGATATTTGAACACTCTAGGACTCTCTGGGACTTAGAAATATTTTCAGCGCAGAAAAGCATTCTGCTCCCTCCCCTCAGAGCCATATATGGCA
>JBBPBX010041285.1:0-28942 GCA_038048925.1 Garcialebias charrua
TAACAAATAAAAGTTAATTAAAAAAGCCTGTTTCTAGTGTTTTCAGTCAGGCAACTTTATCATATCGTGGGGAAAAAAGTTATTTTTTTCTGTTTAACTCACTGTACATACAAACAAATAGAGACAATTTATGCACATCTGTCATGATAAGTCTGATTGTAATATGGTTTAACAATTGTTTAACAATTATATTAGGCCCAACTTCAAAATGTATTAAAGTTTTAATCAGAATAAATTGCAGAAGAAGAGCACACGTGGTTACAACAAATAACGTGGGGAAAAAGAAGCAGATCTGAACAAATCATGTTATGTTATGTTGTTTATTTGTCATATCCAGGTTAACACAAGGTCAACAATGCAATGAAATGCAGGATGAGAAGAACTGATTCAACTCCCTAAAAAAACTAATGAAATACTATGCAATATGAGTGCAATATAAAGTACTAACAAGTACTATTCAGTATGAAAAATCATGTGCAAATTAGTGTATTTTATTAGTACAATCTTGTTTGTTTGCAATTTTTTTGTTTATTTTATTTTTCCGAGTAACATGTGTACGTGTATGTATAAAACGTGTATGCTTGTGCTATGTGACTGAATTTGTAGTTATGTAGGGATGTGCATGTCTAAATGTGTGTGTATGTGTGTGTGCTGGGGTAATTACACAGTGGTGGACTAGTGGTGGGACAGTAAATCATCTGTAGAATGACTTGGATTGGTCAACTCTCCCAGCAGCACTCCTCATCATCAGGGAGGGACACACTCCTAGAATAAAAACTGTGCGTCTGCAGCACGCGCGCGCGTGTGTGTGCGTGTCTTGAGGCACAAACACGCCAAATCGTCTGTATGTTCCTGTCCACGAGCAAACACATGTTTCTGTGCAGTCTCTGTATTTAAGTGCATGGGTGTGTCTGAGCACGAGTGTCTTTGGATGCACACAAATGTTGGCGGAGCATCAGCAGAGCTCCTTACACAAACAGGTCCTGCAAAAAGGGACTCCTGACTGCGGGCTTTTTCACCACAACAGCCACATGGCCTGCAGCCGCCCGCTTGCTGCGACTAAAAACACTCTCTCTATAAAACTCTGAGTCAAAGAAATATTTTTCTAATCTCATTGGACTTGGTACCAACTAAAATGTGATCAGCTCAACTTTTTTTTCGAGTTTTCCATGTTGTGTTTGTTTCGGATCAGAGAATAATTAATGCTGTATTCTTGTTTGACAAAGTTTCGTTGCTCAAAAACATTTCCATTGTTGATTCATAATAAAGTTACTTATGTAGGAGGTGGTGAAGAGACGACACAGAAGACGGGATGCAGAACTTCGCTTTAATCAACTCCTACTACTGTATTCTGGTGGGAAGCACCCAAAACCCGCCTTATATATCAACCCTCTCACAATACAACATCCGGTCCTCTGGACCTTTCACAATAAAACATCCGGTAACACATTCGGTCCACTGGGTGTGAGTAGAGTCCCCTAGTGGTCCACCACACACGCCCCCCCAGAACACCCAGTAAGGTCCATCACTAGTCCAGCATTTTAGGTTTGATCAAACGACCAGAACGGCTGAACCTGGGCCCTGCAGCACCAGTCTGATGAAGCGGAGGGCTACGAGGAGGGTCTGCAGAAGATTCGGGCTCCAATGGACGTTGAGAGTCTCTGGAAGGAGGACCGCAGTCCGTCAGCAGTGTGGATGGAGGTCTGCCCCTGCGAGGAGCCTGGGCCGTAACAACCTGATCATCTGACATAACATGAGCTGGTTTAAGCCTATCGATACAGACAGTAGCCCAAAAACCCCTATGATGAGTACAATTAATGGACTAAGTTTTCCCTCGCCCGGACGCGGGTCACCGGGGCCCCACTCTGGAGCCAGGCCCGGAGGTGGGGCACGCTGGCGAGCGCCTGGTGGCCGGGCTTTTACCCATGGAGCCCGGCCGGGCACAGCCCGAAGAGGAGACGTGGGTCCCCCTTCCCATGGGCTCACCACCTGTGGGAGGGGCCAAAGGGGTCGGGTGCAATGTGAGATGGGTGGTGGCCGAGGGCGGGGACCCTGGCGGTCTGATCCTCGGCTACAGAAGCTGGCCATTGGGACATGGAATGTCACCTCTCTGGTGGGGAAGGAGCCTGAGCTAGTGTGTGAGGTTGAGAGGTTCCGACTAGAAATAGTCGGACTCACCTCAACGCATGGCTCTGGCTCTGGAACCAGTTTCCTTGAGAGGGGTTGGACACTCTTCCACTCTGGAGTTGCCCCTGGTGAGAGGCGCCGAGCAGGAGTGGGCATACTGGTTGCCCCCCATCTTGGTGCCTGTACGTTGGGGTTCACCCCGGTGAACGAGAGGGTAGCCTCCCTTCGCCTACGTGTGGGGGGACGGGCTCTGACTGTTGTTTGTGCCTATGCACCAAACGGCAGCTCAGACTACCCACCCTTTTTGGAGTCCTTGGAGGGGGTATTGGAGAGTGCGCCTCCTGGGGACTCCCTTGTTCTACTGGGGGACTTCAACGCTCACGTGGGCAATGACAGTGAGACCTGGAGGGGTGTGGTTGGGAGGAACGGCCCCCCTGATCTGAACCAGAGTGGTGTTCTGTTATTGGACTTCTGTGCTCGTCATGGATTGTCCATAACGAACACCATGTTTAAGCATAAGGGTGTCCATATGTGCTCTTGGCACCAGGACACCCTAGGTCGCAGTTCGATGATCGACTTTGTTGTCGTCTCATCTGATCTGCGGCCGCATGTCTTGGACACTCGGGTGAGGAGAGGGGCGGAGCTGTCTACTGACCACTACCTGGTGGTGAGTTGGCTCCGATGGTGGGGGAGGATGCCGGTCAGACCTGGCAGACCCAAACGTATCGTGAGGGTCTGCTGGGAACGTCTGGCAGAGTCTCCCGTAAGACGGAGCTTTAACTCCCACCTCCGGGAGAGCTTTGAACACGTTCCGAGGGAGGCGGGGGACATGGAGTCCGAGTGGGCCGTGTTCCGCGCCTCTATTGTCGAGGCAGCTTATCGGAGCTGTGGCCGCAAGGTTGTTGGTGCCTGTCGAGGTGGCAACCCTCGAACCCGGTGGTGGACACCGGCAGTGAGGGATGCTGTCAGGCTGAAGAAGGAGTCCTATTGGGCCTTTTTGGCTTGTGGGACCCCGGAAGCAGCTGATAGGTACCGGCAGTCCAAGCGGCATGCGGCTCGGGTGGTTGCTGAGGCAAAAACTCGGGCGTGGGAGGAGTTCGGAGAGGCCATGGAGAATGACTTCCGTACGGCTTCGAGGCGATTCTGGTCCACCATCCGGCGTCTCAGGGGGGGAAAGAGGTACGAGACCAACACCATTTATGGTGGAGGTGGCGTGCTGCTGACCTCAACTCGGGATGTTGTGAGTCGGTGGGCGGAATACTTCGAAGACCTCCTCAATCCTACTGGCACGTCTTCCACTGAGGAAGCAGAGCCTGGGGACTTTGGGTCGGGTTCTCCGATCTCTGGTGCTGAGGTCGCCGAGGTGGTTAAAAAGCTCCGCGGTGGCAAGGCTCCGGGGGTGGATGAGATTCGCCCGGAGTTCCTTAGGGCTCTGGATGTTGTAGGGTTGTGTTGGCTTACGCGACTCTGCAATATCGCGTGGACATCGGGGGCAGTTCCCTTGGATTGGCAGACTGGGGTGGTGGTTCCCCTATTTAAAAAGGGGGACCGTAGGGTGTGTTCCAACTATAGGGGGATCACACTCTTAAGCCTCCCTGGTAAGGTCTATTCAGGGGTTCTGGAGAGGAGGGTCCGTCGGATAGTCGAACCTCGGATTCAGGAGGAGCAGTGTGGTTTTCGTCCTGGTCGTGGAACACTGGACCAGCTCTACACCCTCAGCAGGGTCCTGGAGGGTGCGTGGGAGTTTGCCCAACCAGTTTACATGTGTTTTGTGGACTTGGAGAAGGCATTCGACCGCGTCCCTCGGGGGGTTCTGTGGGGGGTACTCCGGGAGTATGGGGTACCAGGCCCTTTGATAAGGGCTGTTAGGTCCCTGTACGACCGGTGTCAGAGCTTGGTCCGCATTGCCGGCAGTAAGTCAGGCTCGTTTCCGGTGAGAGTTGGACTCCGCCAAGGTTGCCCTTTGTCACCGATTCTGTTCATAACTTTTATGGACAGAATTTCTAGGCGCAGCCAAGGTGTTGAGAGGATCCGTTTTGGTGACCTTAGAATCGCTTCTCTGTTTTTTGCAGATGATGTGGTCCTACTGGCTTCATCAGTTCGTGATTTACAACTTTCACTGGAGCGGTTTGCAGCCGAGTGTGATGCGGCCGGGATGAGGATCAGTTCCTCCAAATCCGAGGCCATGGTCTTGAGCCGGAAAAGGGTAGCATGCCCTCTCCGGGTCGGGGAGGAGGTCCTGCCCCAAGTGGAGGAGTTTAAGTATCTCGGGATCTTGTTCACGAATGAGGGAAAACTGGAGCGTGAGATCGATAGGCGGATAGGTGCAGCGTCCGCAGTGAAGCGGGCGCTGTACCGGTCTGTCGTGGTGAAGAGAGAGCTGAGTCAAAAGGCAAAGCTCTCAATTTACCGATCGATCTACGTTCCCACCCTCATCTATGGTCATGAGCTTTGGGTTATGACCGAAAGAACAAGATCTCGGATACAAGCGGCTGAAATGAGTTTTCTCCGCAGGGTGGCTGGACTCTCCCTTAGAGATAGGGTGAGAAGCTCAGTCATCCGGGAGGGACTCGGAGTAGAGCCGCTGCTTCTCCACATCGAGAGGAGCCAGTTGAGGTGGCTCGGGCATCTGGTTAGGATGCCTCCTGGACGCCTCCCTGGTGAGGTGTTCCGGGCACGTCCCACCGGGAGGAGACCCAGAGGAAGACCCAGGACGCGCTGGAGGGACTATGTTTCTCGGCTGGCCTGGGAACGCCTTGGGATTCCCCCGGAGGAACTGCTCCAAGTGGCTGGGGAGAGGGAAGTCTGGGCCTCCCTACTTAGGCTGCTACCCCCGCGACCCGACCCCGGATAAGCGGAAGAAGATGGATGGATGGATGGATGGATACAGACAGTCTCAGTACGACTCCCTAAATCTAAAAGGAAATGTTTTGGACCTGGTTGTAGAACCCGAAATGGTCCATCATACAAAGGTTGTAGTGGTGTCCTGTGTGCATTGTGTTTGGCAAAAACAAATTTAGAGGACTCCAGACTCTTAGGTACAAATGACTGCGGTAAACAATGGTGTACCGGGCCAGGGACACGAAAAGAGCCCTCCTGAGATGAAAAATGGTGCAACGGTGGAGCGAACTGTGGTGAGGGTACCTCAGGTAAAAACTCACCGGGGACGCGCACAGGCTGACCGTAAACCAGTTCAGCCGGGGAAGAGCTCAGGTCCTCTTTGGTTGCGGTACGTAAACCCAACAAAACCCAGGGAAGACGGTCAATCCAGTTGTCACCGGTCAATGCAGCGCGAAGTGCAGCTTTCAATGACCTGTGAAACCGTTCACACAAACCATTAGCTTGGGGGTTGTAAGCGGTGGTCCTGTGAACGTTAGTCCCCAGACCCTTGGCCATGGTAGACCAAAGCTCAGAAACAAACTGCGGGCCCCTGTCCGATGTAATGTCTGAAGGGGGGCCAAAACGCGCAACCCAGGTAGACAAAAATGCCCGGGCCACCACTGCAGATGTTGTGGATGTCAGAGGAACCACCTCAGGCCACCTGGTGGTCCGGTCTATTATAGTCAGCAGATGAGTAAAACCTTGTGATGGAGGCAGAGGGCCCACCAGGTCTACGTGCACATGGTCAAACCGCCGACCAGGAATGGAGAAAGGTTCCAAAGGTGCTTTGGTGTGTCTGTTAACCTTAGCACGCTGGGATGGGACACACGCTGCTGCCCACTCCTTAAAGACCGTGTAAAGTGAATTTCAATATTTTCTTAAATAAACATTATAAATGTCATAATTGTAATCTTGTAAATGAGTAAAAAGTCTCAAAATTGTAGCTCAATTAATTTTGGAGTTATAGATGAAACTGTGTATAAAGATATGTCTTTTTCAGGATTTTTTAGGCGTGGTTTAAACGGGACCGCGTTTCGTCACGCGGTCCTCATTAGTATAGCCCCACCCCCTGCAGCTCCAGCCGTATAAATTCGCCTCGGTGGAGCCGTTCACTCGCGAATCGCAGATAGCATCAGATAGCAATAGCATAGATATTTTGTTCATTGTTAGCTAGCTAATCAATTATGCCTCGTTCGTGCATCTTCCCTGGATGTCGCAATGGTCAGGGCACCCGTACAAATCATAACATGTTTTTATACACGTGGTTTTATACCAAGTATCTGTAGTGCCTGGATAGGTCAATGGATAAAGCGCTTGCCTTCTGTCCCAAACTCCACGGGTTCAATTCCCGCATGGTACAACTCTTTTTTTTTTTTTTATTCATTCCAGATTAAAAACACACAAGAAAACTATTTACAAAAACAGCGTAACTCTTGGAAAAAGTAGCTGCTGTTACAGAATTCAGATAAAAACAGAGCAGGTTTACTGGCTCTGCTGTCTGCCTCTCCACTGTGGGAGCAGGACACGAGCGCAGCTGCGCTGAAACCACGCCCACGCACTGACACGCCCCCAGCGTTCCAGGGCAAGGCAAAATCATGTTTTTTCATGATTTTTGAGACTTAATTTTATAAGGTAAACAATGTTTTTAATCAGTCAGATTTATATGGGTGATTAATAACACATATTTATGCCATGTGACAAACTAAAAACACACATTTAATTTCACTTTACACGGTCTTTAACTGCTTTACGCAGACCAGGCCAAACAAACTTTGCACTGACCAGTTTCACCGAGGCTCTAACACCTGGGTGAGAAAGGGAATGTAAGGAATCAAAAACGCGGCGTCGCCATGAAACTGGAACCAGAGGGCGGGGCCTGCCAGTAGAAACATCACAGAGCAGGAGAGGACCTCCGTCATTCACCTGCCGTTCCTCCAACTCGAGGCCTGTGGGCCCGGACTGGAGCTCGAGTATTTCTGCGTCGCTACGTTGGTCCGCAGCCATAGCAGAAAAATCGATGCCAACGTACACGGGAGAGATCAGCACCCGGGAGAGACAGTCGGCCACCACGTTGGATTTTCCAGCCACATGCTGAATGTCTGTAGTAAATTCAGACACCGCTGCGAGGTGGCGTTGCTGGCGAGCAGACCAGGGGTCAGAAATTTTTGACATAGCAAACACCAAGGGTTTGTGGTCAACATATGCAGTGAACTGGCGGCCCTCCAGGAAAAACCTGAAATGGCGTGTGGCCAGGTAAAGCGCCAGCAACTCTCTGTCAAAAACACTGTATTTCAGCTCATTGTCCCGCAGCGTACGGCTGAAAAATGCAAGCGGCTGCCAAACCCCGGAAACCTGCTGTTCTAACACAGCCCCCACCGCAACATCAGATGCGTCTGTTGTCAAAGCTATTTGTGCCGCTGGGGATGGATGGGCCAAAAGGGCAGCAGTGGCCAGTGCAGTTTTAGCATCACCAAATGCCTGTAGGCGTTCTGGTGTCCAGTCAACACTGTCGTTGGGCTTTTTCTTTTTTAGCGCTCCATAGAGCGGTCGCAGCAGTTGTGCTGCCCTGGGGAGGAAACGGTTATAGAAATTAACCATTCCCAAAAATTCTTGTAGCGCTTTAACAGACTGGGGCTGTGGGAAATCGGACACCGCCTGCACTTTGTTTGGTAACGGGACAGCACCACTTGCAGAAATGCGGTGGCCCAAAAAATCAATGACTGGCAACCCAAACTGGCATTTCGCTGTATTTACAATCAGGCCATGTGCTGCTAGTCGCTGAAAAACCTCACGGAGGTGGGACATGTGCTGCTCAGCCGAGTTGCTAGCCACCAGGATGTCGTCCAAGTACACAAATACGAAGGACAATCCCCTTAGGACTGAATCCATCAACCGCTGAAACGTTTGTGCTGCACCTTTAAGACCAAAAGGCATGCGCAAAAACTCAAACAGGCCAAAAGGCGTGATAACAGCGGTCTTAGGAACATCCTCCACATGCACAGGAACCTGGTGGTACCCCCGTACTAAATCTACTTTAGAAAAAATAGAGGTCCCAGCCAGGTGCACTGAAAAATCCTGGATGTGGGGGATGGGATAACGATCGTTCTCTGTGATGTTATTAAGGCGGCGGAAATCCCCACATGGTCGCCATTTGCCGTCTGCCTTGGGCACCATGTGCAGGGGGGAGGCCCACGGACTGTTTGAACGTTGCGATGCCTAAACGCTCCATGCTAGCAAACTCTTCCTGTGCTATTGCTAGCTTGGTAGCATCGAGGCGGCGTGCACGTGCGAAGACCGGGGGGCCCGTTGTGGGGATATAATGTTCGATCCCATGTTTTGTGTTTGTGTTGGCAAAATTAGGAACAGTCAGCGAGGGGAACTCAGACAATAAACGCTGAAACACGTTACCCGAAGCTAAAAAGTTAGCATGCATTAAAGGCCCAGCTCCTCGCGTCGCACAAGGCAGTGACGAAAAAGACACAGCGTCGATCAAACGTCTGTTAGCAACATCAACAAGGAGCCCGTGAGCACAAAGAAAATCAGCCCCTAAAATAGGAACTGAGCTAGCAGCTACCACAAAGTTCCACTGGAAGTCCCGTTCATGGAAACAAACAGTCACCAACCTTTCACCAAACGTCTTGATGGGAGAGCCATTAGCCGCGGTTAGCTGCGGCCCGCAGCCTTCTGCCAACCTGTCGGAGCCAGTCGGGGGAACGAGGCTCTTCTGCGAACCAGAGTCCACCAGGAACCGCCTCCCCGACCTCGAGTCTTCGATGAAAAGCAGCCTTTCCTTGTCGCCAACGGCCGCGGCTGCTAGCGTGCGTTGGCGTTGTCGTTTCCCTAAGGCTTGAAGCTGCACGGCGGGATGCATCATCGTGCTTTGGCGCCAAAGCGCTGGTGGTAGAAACAAAGGGCGGCTCCCGTCCGCCTGCGGGTAGCGACCCCTGCTACCACCGATGGCTCGTCCGGCGCTGAGGGCGTTGCTTGAAGCTCAGGTGCTGCTGGAGATCCGGGGACCGCCGCCTGGACCGCGAAAGTCCTCACAGCTAGGAGGATGCGGTCGGCTTCTTCGGCCAGCGAGTGGTAGTCTCTCTGCTGCAACAGCGGGGAGTTGGCCAGGACCGTGCGCACCGAAGCCGGGAGCTGGCGGAGGAAGAGGTGGAGGAAGAGAAACCCACAGTCTTCTGATCCCATCAAGGACAACATGCTCTCCATGAGCTCAAGAGCTGTGCCATCGCCCAAGCCGGAGAGGGAAAAAAGTTTCTCAGCGCGCTCCGCGTCTGAAAGTGAGTAACGCCGGAGGAGGAGCTGCTTGAGGGCGGCGTACTTTCCTTGTGCAGGAGGGGCCTGGAGCAGGCTCATTGCCCGCTGGGTGGACAACGGATCCAGCGAGGCGATCACATAGTGGTATTTGGTGTCGTCTGCAGAAATCCCGCGAAGAGCAAACTGTGATTCGATGTGGGCGAACCACGACGGAGGGGCGTGCAGCCAGAAGTCCGGGATTTTAACGGCCACCGAAAAAGCGAGCGGGGCCGCCTGTGGAGGTTCCACAGCAGCGGATATCTGAAGAGAGCTGGCTGGAGCGTCAGATGTCGACATATTCAATTCACGTGGGTCACCAGTGTAGGAGGTGGTGAAGAGACGACACAGAAGACGGGATGCAGAACTTCACTTTAATCAACTCCTACTATTCTGGCGGGAAGCACCCAAAACCCGCCTTATATATCAACCCTCTCACAATACAACATCCGGTCCTCTGGACCTTTCACAATAAAACATCCGGTAACACATTCGGTCCACTGGGTGTGAGTAGAGCCCCCTAGTGGTCCACCACACTTACATCAGCTAAATGCATTTATGGCTCAAAGATTTATGAATAACTAACTAATTTCATTTCATCTGAGATACATAGTCACAGTTGTGGTTAGAGGTTATGAGTTTTTCGATGACTGAAGATGACACCAACCTTCAGAAATCAGAGCATTTTTCAGCCGATGCAACTTTACAACAAGTCAAAGTCAAGTCAAAGCCAACTTTATTGTCAAAACTGCAATATGTGCAGGACATACACAGGATTGAAATTTCATTTCTCTCAGTCCCTCAGTGCAACAGTAACCATTTAAACACTAAACACTAAAACATTTAATAAACACAAGCATAAAATGATATAATAAAAGTGTAATACTGTCCTAAGTTTTTGCATAGTAGTATAAAAGTATAAAAAGTATATCTATAAAATAAAATGAAGGTTCTGACATTGACATAGAGTGACAAAGCAGCATATGAAGTTTATGTACCAGTAGTGTAGACATAAAATGTAGTGTAAATGTAAATGTAAACAGTAGTAATAAATGTAAACAGTAGTGTAAATGTAAATGTAAACAGTAGTAGGACTATAGGCAGTAATGTAATACAAACATTAGTGCAAATATGAGAAGTAGTGCAAATTGAATGAGCACATGACCGTGAGTTGAGTGTATAACCCGTTTTGATGATACAGAGTCCAGTTTTAACAATAAGGCTCCCCTTATAGATGGCTAATAAATCATTTGTAGATGCATTATTAATTCCTCTATAAACACTTTATAAATCATTAATAATTGTTTATTATGCATTAATTAAGGATGACAGAGAAACAAAACTGACCAGTTTCTTGCCAAGTAGTGAGCCAAATCTGTTCACCTATATATTTCATCTAGAGTTGTTATATTAAACTATTCAGACTAAGTCCCTACCTTGTAAGCACAATAAGCATTTGTAAACCTATTTATTTTTAGGATATAGTTTTAAGTATTGTAGTAGATAGTTGTAATGCAGTGATAATGTACAATGTTATATGCTAAAGAAATGAAGGCGAACAGATTTGGCTCAGTATTTGGCAAGAAACTGGTCAGTTTTGTGTTTCTGTCACCCTTAATTAATGCATAATAAGCAGTTATTAATGATTTATAATGTGTTTGTAGAGGAATTAATAATGTTATTTATTAGCCATCTAAGGGGAGCCTTATTGTAAAGTGGTACCATCTTTTTTTAACCAATATTTATTATTCATCTAACAAATATTTGAATTGTTTAATCAGAATAAACACATATTTTGTAAACTATAGAAGAAACAGTGCTCTTAAGATAAATAGAAAGCGTATTCTTGCATACATAAATAAATTGTGAGGTATAGTAAGCCTGCTGTGACAGCTGCTTCCACGTCTTTTATTTGATCATTATTTAAGTATGAACACGTAGCGCTGATCGACGATTCTCTAAAAGTGGCCAACACTGGCCAAATAAATGCGATGATGAAAAAAATGGTCCTTCTCGAATCATGTTTGTCTTTGTCAACACGTGAATGATGTCGAAGAGACCGCAGTGTTTGGCTTTTAATGTCGTTATTTCTGTTGTCGCAAATTTTAAATGGATCATTTTTCAGTTTTAACCATGTGAGTTTAGTTTTTTTGATTTATTAAATTAACCTAAACTATTGTAAAACTCATGCCTCTGGCTTTATTTTGTGCTTTTATTGTCATTATTTTAAATTTGGGAATAAGTAAATATTATTCTACTCATCAAGCCATTACAAGGTTTCACCAAAATAACCATAACACTGTCCTTTTTTATATATGTTTCATAAAAACACTCCGAGTTTGTTGTGCATTCCTTCAAAACATTCTTGGCCTTTTCATTTCAAAAAGTTCATGACACAGATGAAGGACTTGTGTGCAAAACGTTAATTTCTAAAAGAGAAATATGGCTCAAAATGAACTCATAAATCAGACTTGAAGCACCGTGATTTGTTTCAGTGTTTCACATCCTCACACGTTAATCTGCCAATGTACAGTGAAGTTACCTGATAAATATAGAAGCTAATGATGAGGCGACAAAAACAAATATTTAACAAAACATTGAGCACACGGACTGAAAAAATAAAAAATGAAACGTTTACACAGTAATGAAAAACCTCTTTATGACTACAAGTCCTGAGTGCTCTCAAGGATGCAAATATTGTTTCATTGTCAATGATTAACAGAAAGCCAAGACCTCGATGGAAAAGCTTACGACCCAGTCAATGGAATGTACTGGAAATAACTCCACAGAAATAGTCTTTATTTGTTAAATATGTTTTATAAAAACTTTGCATTAGGACTTATTTAAACCTGATGATTGTGAAGACGTTAAAGCTGCCAACGCGCAGAACGTGACTGACTAGAAAAGTTGCAATATAAAACGCAGGCATGTTCCAGCATGACTCATGATCAAGCACACAGACACAGACGGTCCAAAGAATCGAGCCCAGCCGTTATTGGCGACGAACAACAATCAGCCTGTCGTCGTGTCGGTGTGTACGAGCCTCCTCCTCTCCAAAACATGAACGTTAAAGCGTGGGTGCACGTTGCAGTGTCCTTCCACGGTTAGGAGAAACCCACACCCTGTTCCTGCAGCACACCAGACCCAGAAAGCACACCTTGGTGTGTGTGAGAGTGGAAGTGGGGGTTTACTGAAACCATTCTCACCCACAAACTGATGACCTGTAAACTGTTCTGCTCTTGATCGCATCAGTAGCTTTCCCCTAACAGTGACTACCACAGGTCAACCACACAAATCTAAACAATCCTGTTAGCACTTTATTAGCTCTGTCTCAAACAAAGTGAGCTGTTATTGACGGCTCTATTTCGTATGGGCTTTGCCCTTTAAGAGCTCCCACTGGTGGGTTTACCATGCACGCAATGCGCCAACACTGAAAATACTCTAGTCCACGCCCACCCTCTAGACCGTGTAATCGCATCAGGTCCATAGATCTGCTCCCCTTTTTCTTCAGCCAGCGACGCAAGATAAGAAAAGACCAGAAGAAGATGTTAGGGGATGGGATATATCCGCAGCTCCGACCTGCACAATCTGCCGGTCTGACGTGGAGCAGAACACGCAGAGGCTCTCGTTTATTCTTCTGGAGCTAGGCAGGTCTTGGACGTCGGCTCGCTAACTCCACTAGGATTGAGTAACCAACCTGTTTCCTCTCCCTCTCTGTTAGAGGGCTGGAGACAGGATTGCCGCCAACAGGTGTTTTTTTTTCTTCAAGAAGCACTCGTACATGTCTGCCCGGCTTTTTCAGGAGTGGCGAACACTAGACCTAGCCGTGTCGGAGTCATTAGCTCCTGCTTAGACTTGGCGGAAAAGTTTGCTGTCCTGCTATTCAAGCTTTGTTCAAACATCATGCAAGATGTGCGGCTGCGGACCAGCGATGACGTAATTGCGTGTGTGTCACCAATTGCATTGAGTGTTTATACTTGGAAAAGACGTGGGGGATACATTATAGTAATCCCTCCCTCTTCCCTCCCATTGCATACATCACGCGTACAGCTTATATGACTGTTGATGGATAGAGGAAGTTTTCTACAGTTCACAACGAAAAATATGTATGCACAAGCGGCAAAAGAGATGCGTCTCATGTTGGATGACGAGTCGGAGGACGAGGATGAAGAAAATGACCTTATACTTATGTTATTGACCGCGAACATGGAAAGACGACGCGAACGGCGTTGGCACGTTCGCCCGCTGAACAGGACCAGATCTACACAAGGCGAGTTTAGCTTCAAAACTATCCATGTCAAAGCAAAAACAAAAACTGGCTTCTGGAAGAGTAGCGGGTAGCGGTGTGATACACCATATATTGACATCCAAACAAAAAACGCCCACAAACTTTGAACCAATCACACGCTCCGAGCCGCATCCTCCGCGTCTCGCAGTGCTGACTGGGGGCAATGTATAGGACGGCTGTCACCGGGGGATCGCAGCGGGAGTGCAGACGGAAGTTGCGCAACTTTTTTCACTCAACGGGGGGTAAAAAGACATGCAACAAGAAGTATAAACCAGCCTTTAGCCACCGAGACCCAGTCTGACTTTGTCTCCTAGCGTCAGTCGGGTGCATCCTTCGAGCCACTGAAGATGAGAACACCTGTTCCTCCTCTAGAGCCGAGCCGAGCTATTTTCAACTACTTTTTCTTTTGGGGTCAGAGCGGCTTGGCAAGCCGAACGACGGCCGTCGTATCAGTGCTTTAGCCATCTCTTCAATACAACGCCCAAACTCTCCTCACAGTGACTACCACACAAACCTAAACAACCCTGTTAGCACTTTAGCTCTTCAGAATGAACTATTTACTGATTTCAAACCTGCATTTTAAAAATATCCCTTTGAACTGATTTAAACTAAAAAGCAGGTTTTTATAAATGACTCTCAGTTTCTGCTGAGGTGCATGAGGCCTGCTACACTGTAACTTTTTAACTGAACTAACTTGTTTTCCCATGGGTGTTGCCCAGTGTTATGACACTATATTGCTTTTGCATTCACCCCTTTTTGCTTTGTGTGTATTCACGTGTGTAAAATCCAACTACTGGTCGAACATGTCAGCCTACTTCATGACCTTGTGTGAACTGCACAGCAATGCACTGATAGTTCAAAGATGCCTTCTGGCTAGAGAAGGGCTGTAAAGCTATTAAACACATCTGTGTGTGTATTTGTGTCTTCTTGTCCGAAAAACGGGGAAAAAATGGAGGGAGGGTGTCTGGTTATAATGTGTTCATGCCCACTAAAACTACATCCCACACAAGACCGAGACGTCTTCGCTGAACCTTTTTCATTTTATTTTATTTTCCTAATTAAAAGTCCTTGTGTCGTTGTGCGTGTTTATATGTGTTCGCCGTGGTCGTTATTTTGTTTAACCGCTCTCAGTTTTTTTCAAGAACAGAACATGATTTGTTTTGTGGCTATTTTTAAATTGTTAGCTGTTTTTTAGACTGTACAGCAAAGCAAAAAAAAGTGTGACTTAGCAACAAGAAAGCAAGAAATGAAGTTTGCTGCAGATGTAGAAATATTAAATGCGCAAGAGCAACTTAGTGAGATTAAAACAATTAGTTATAGACCAAGCGCTGCTTCTCCTGCGCACTGATGTCACGAGATGCTGAAGCTGAGTTGCTATGGTGCTCATTTACATTTTTGTACTTAATTTACTCAGTTATTTTTGAAACAGTGAATGAATTTAAAAGCTTTGTTTTTAATGTAGTTTGAAAATGGGTGGTTCGTGTTGGACCAAGTTTTATAGTTAAAAATTACTGTCATGACCATTAGAGATGATCTAATAACATGTTGATCAGTGATAAATGTTCCTTAATGTGACATTTATAGCTTGGATCAGTTACTTCGACGGCTCTGATTTCTGATAAAGCACTGTCCGTTTAATTTTTGTGTGATTTAGAAATTATTTTAGCTATCAAACTAATCTAGCTTTTCTAAGTTGAAATAAATAATGTATAACACCTGTTATCTCTATAAAACAAGCTCTGTTTTCTGAAGATGAGAAGATAAAAGTTAACTTGCCTTAAAGTCCCCCCCCCATCAAAAAAAATCTACAGGTAATTATGTTCTTTTTCTTTTTCAGAGGGAGCGCTAGGGGGTGGCACAGAGTGGCAGCTGCCCCTTGGAAAATATCTTGCCACCCCTATCACCACCTTATTTGAAGCCTTGTTAATATGTTTTTGCACATTTTGCACAATGCTGAAAGTAAAGGACCTTTCCACAGAACTTTAAAGCTTCTTTAAAATTTGCACACACACTTTTTGAATTTCTAATTGGTTTAACCAACTAATAATCCTGGAACTACGGTGGCCCTGAGTTGTAAATGAACATTTGAAAAAAAAACAAACAAAAAAACAGCATTACATTAAGCAATAGTAAATAGTAAATAAAAAAAGTCGTGTTTTTATTCATTTATTTATTTTTACTTCATTAACAACATAAAACAGAACAATATTCAGTAGGGTCTTTCATTCAGTGCCTGTTGAGTTCCTATGCCATAATGTGGAATATTTTGTTCAAAGGTGGGCTAATATTAATTTTATTAATCTCATCTTATATATTTGACTCAACTCTACCATAAAACACAACCACATGTACACAAGATGAATTTATTTTGAAATAATTAAATCTAAATTTAAATAAAACTTGGGTTTACTGCCATGCATGTTCCCTTTCATGCTTCTTGAAATTAAATTACAATTCTAAGTAATTAAAAAAATGTAAATTTTAAAATAATTTTTAATAGTAATATTTATAATAGTTCTTATCCAATTACTTTTTATGATCTCAAAATATTTTATGCTCAAGATATCAAAAATAAATTGAGTCCCTGAGTCAACTGTCCACCCTGTTACTAAAATACCTGTCACCTCCAGTTTGGCTTAATGTAATTCTGTTTGTTTTTTGTATTTTTTATTATTTTTTATTTATTTATTTATTTATTTATTTATTTATTTATTTATTTCAAATATTGTTCCCCTCAGGGCCACCGTATGTAACTCTCCCAGGAGAAACTGTTTCAAGACTTCCCATTAGTGGCAATACATTTGTTTGACAAAAAGCAGCGAATTGTGAGTCTTCGTTGAACCTGAAAACATGAAGTTAATAATAAACTGCACTTAGTTAAATTTTGTTTAATGTACTTTGTGGTCATAAACAGAATCCTGAATGCCTAAATGTAGGTCTAAAAATAAAACGTTTCTTGCAACAATACATTTTGCACCCCTGCTGGAAACTCATGCTACACCTGTGCTAAAAAAGAAATTACAACTTTTGCCACTGCAAAGATTCCCTACCTTTAATATTGCCAAATATTTAAAACATTTAAAGGCATAATCTGGAGCTGTTTAGGCATAAAATTATCACAGCAGGAGTCAAATATCCTCTCATTGTTTCTGTTTGTATATAAAGCTACCACTGGTCTCACTTATGTGATTGGTGTTGCTGAAAACATTGCTTAACCCACCAGTAAAATACCAGTAAAACAGTTGCCACCATGATAAAAGTTCTTGTGGCATTGACTGATACTCTGTCAGTGTTAACCACGGGGCTGTCATGAACACCTGTTAGTGAATACAGTAATCCTCCTAGCAACATAAAAGTAATTAGAGCTAGTACTTTAGTACTTAACTTGCTCACAGCCCAACCAGTAAAGGATGTCCTCCCATGTGTCTAGGAGTACACCGTATGTAGGAAATTACTGTGCTCAAGTGCAGCCATGATGGAAAGTGAAACCTAAGGTGCAGCCACTTAAACAGCTCATAAATCTCTCTGATAAAGAAAACCAATTTGGAATCAAATTGTAAGCCTAGTTTTCTGTGGTAGTCTTTTTCACTCAAGAATGCAGTCTTTTCAATAGAGGGCGTGTGCGAACATGCTCATGTGAGTGCCTGGCTTCACAGGTTGAAAAGGAAATATGAGGCAGACAGAGAAGCTGCAAACTTCTCTGTGTCTCAGAAGGTCATGGCAATCCTCCATGTTTAAATAGATAGCAACTAAACTGTAAAGACACAAAGTAGACTTGATTTATTTTTCATTCGCTAGGAATGCCTAATTTTTTTTGCAGCAGCAAACATGGTGTGATGATATTTTCAGCAGAAAGTGCTATTATTTAGCCTTTATTGGACTTTAAAAGAAAATGTCTATTTACTGTTACAGCAGATGTATTACTTTATTTAATGGTGGAAATAATAGTGATCAAGTAATTTTTTCCTAGATATTCCTGGACTCAAAAGCATGCAGAAGGTTACACTGATTTTTGGGCTGCAGCCCCTAAAAAGATCTTCACGGTGGCCACCACAGACAGTGGGGACCCCCATCACGCCTCCACTGCCATGTATGAAATTGACTTTGTGGCTCCGGAGTCCCTCACTGCCATCCTGGAGTTCGCCTACACCTCCACCCTGACGGTGACAGCGTCCAACGTCAAAGAGAAACAATAAATTATCATCAATAGGCCTGTCACGATAACATAATTTGCTGCGCGATTGTCTCAAAAGTTATTGTGATAAACGATAATATTGTTTGAAATTTGACAATAATTAGTCATTATTGTCAAATTTAAGAAGAAATGTTGGTTAATTTTTGTGTGTAGTACCTTTTTGACCACTGGATGGCAGTATAATACTGTTTGAACCGAAGGATGGAATGTGAAGGAGTGAGCAGCGTGTCTCTTTAAAGGAGACCAAATTGGTTTCATAAATTTTTATGGTATGTCTGTGGGCTATCCAGACCATGTTCATTCAATTTAATACACAAAATAATTCTTAGATAATAAAATATCCCCTTTTTAGTTCTGCCTTTAATCATTTCCGTTCTGAACAGGCTGTTTATGATAATGAGCTCTGAAGGCCACACCCTTCAAAAATCTGTTTACATTAACTCCACCCTCCAAAGGGTTTACGTTAGCATTTCTTGCACTTTAGAAATGGCTAGTGCTAGCTTAAGATAACTTACCAAAAGCCGTATGCGCACGCCGCCATTTGCTGCACCTGTTAGCATTAGCCCACTCGAATCCGAGGCTAATGTTAGCTCGTTCCTCCTCCGCCCGCTTAGCTCCGTTCGTTGCATGCGACGCTTTGGGAGCGATCGCAGACACATACACAAAGTTCACAGAGTGTTTCCAGATAATTTATCTGTATCAGGCAACCTCTGATCGGAGCACGGTCCTCAAAAGCCAGCAGCTCCCGGCGGCAGATGGTCCCTTCGCCGGCATGTCCAATCCCCGCCCGCTTTGCTCCGCTCGTTGCATGGTCAGGCAGCGGTGATCTGCTCGTTTTACGTCTGCCGGCTGCTCGTTGGGAGCGATCGCTAATACGCTAAAAATTGAACTAAAACGTAAAAATAACAATTATACTTTATTTATAAAGCCATTTAAAACAACCACAGCTGCAACAAAGTGCTGTACACATGAAATTAAGAACATTTAAACAAAAGATGAGATGAAATCAGGAAAAACAACCGTCACGTCTTTTATACTGAAGTGGGTTGAGCCTAACCAGGGGTTGCTAGGTGAGGGGCTGGACTCAGGTTTGGGGTGGGTTGTGGCTGCGGATTGTGACGTCACAAGCCGCAGGATTTGAAAACGAGACATTTATATCCCTGAAAAATAAATCTACTTAGAGTAAATATACCACTGGGTGCATTTCTTTGGCCCTAGGACTGTTTTTTTTAAGAAGTAAATACCCAAAGTAGAGTAAAAAAAACATTAAAAAGTGAATTTTGCATCTGTGGTCCCCTTTAAGAAAAATGGGAGGGAGGCCCCTTGACATGACATGGGCTGTCTCTCATTCCTGTTTTTCAGTTCTCAAAATGGCAGATGCTCGTTTGAGCTCTTTAGCATAGCATTTTTCACACAAAGCTTTTAATTAAAAAAAATCAGTAAACAAGTTCTCAGCTTCTATTTGCTGCAAAAAACAACTTTTTACATGAAGGCACGGGTTTCAACCATGAATTTTGGCACTTCGACAAGACAGAGGTTATTTGCCCCGAGGTCGGCCTGTAAGCTTAGCTCGTAGCTTACTCAGCTTAGCTGCTTTTAACGATCCAAATACACGATTTTGGATCATTAAAATGGATTTGAAAGAGAAAAGAGAAAGGGAGGGTCAGTGACAAGCACCGGAGTTGAGACTTTTGTCATCCAGTGTCTTCAGTAGAAAGAGAGAGACACGAAGAAACAATAAAGCTGATAAATTAAAATGAGTTTGATAATTTTTATTTATCATGCGATTAATTGATTTATTATTTATTGTGTCAGGCCTAATCATCAATTGGACAACTTTTACAACTTACATTTATAAGTTGAAAAAAAAAAAGCTTCTTCTTAAGTTGAGTTCACTTGTGTTTTAAAGGTCCACTGACATCAGCTTACAAATTTGCATGAAATAATAGAAGATATATATATTTTATCATTCAACTATGTTCGTTTTTGCAAACAAAATGATAAAATAATGAAAATTCCTTCCAAACTGAGTCTAAAATTAAAAACAGCTTTTCTCTCTGAAAATTCCGACTACAAGCGAATGCAACATTTGTGACGTAGGAAGCAGGACCTTCAGTCTTCGTCTGCCATTAACGCATATTCATTCTCAGCCAGATCGCCTTTTTTTGTGTAAAACTTAAAAAATGCCGGTTCGGTGTGTCGCATTTGGGTGTTCTAATATCATCAGTGAACAAGTGAGCCTTTTCACTTTCCCAAAAGATGTAAGACCTTCGTCAAAAATGGAATAAATAAAGCTGCCCCCCCCGGACTGAGCTCCCTGTTTCCTGAACAGGTAAGAGTCAAATACATACGGGTGCAGACCTAAATTAGAACCTGCTGTTTCTGCTCATCTAACTTCCTGCTTCCAAAACTAAAGACAAATAGCTCAAATCTTAACTTAGATTGATAATTTTGTTGTTTTATTTCTTGTTCGCCATGAATATTTATATGGGGCATTCCAGAGCCATAGAGAGAGAGAGTTCCGACACTTCCATAGACTCCCATTGTAAGAATGGAATGCGGAAGTCACGTGGGTCATGGAGGGGGCAATTCATAAGATATCTATGGGGCGATTCGTTCCACCAAACTGTTCCAAACAGCAGCGCTGCTAGCATAAAACGTAGTTCATTGTTGATGTTTCAGACGTGTTTTCTCCGGTAAGTTGATGAAGATACAATTTTCTTTTGCCCTTGTGAAGCGTTTAAAACGTCTAAAAATGCTTAAGAAAAAACACATAGTGTAGTGCTCACGCCACTAGGTGGAGCTGCAGGATGAGAAATGAAGAGGAGAACGGTAGAAGGAATGTCAGTTTGTTACTGCTCAATAATTACTGAAAAACGCTGGACAAAGTAAGAAAAGTCTGTTTTTTTGTGTCATGTTGTGCCAGTAGCTGCTCAAATTGACTGACAGCGACGAGCTGTTTGGAACAATTGAGAGCTGCATGAACCACGTGACCGCCTGTCGGCGAGTTCAAAGAGTGTCGCAACTCTCTCTCTCTATGGCTCTGGGGCATTCTAAAGACGTTCTCCTTCCTACGTCACAAATGTTGCATTCGCTTGTAGTCGGAATTTTCAGAGAGAAAAGCGGTTTTTAATTTTAGACTCAGTTTGGAAGGAATTTTCATTAATTTATCATTTTGTTTGCAAAAACGAACATAGTGGAATGATAAAATATATATATCTTCTATCATTTCATGCAAATTTGTAAGATGATGTCAGTGGACCTTTAAGGCAGCAATTGAAATACAATTTTTAAGTTAATACACAGTGTGATGGGAGGGACTATGTTTCTCGGCTGGCCTGGGAACGCCTTGGGATTCCCCCAGAGGAGCTGCTCCAAGTGGCTGGGGAGAGGGAAGTCTGGGCCTCCCTACTTAGGCTGCTACCCCCGCGACCCGACCCCGGATAAGCGGAAGAAAATGGATGGATGGATGGACACAGTGTGATGTCTGTAAAAGGCTTTAACTGACAAAGCCCTGAATACCTTTAAATTTCTGCTATAAACATATATTTTCTTAAGCTTAACTTGGAGTTTTATAACAGATTTTTGAAAAGTTAAAAATGTTCCTCCTGTTATTCCAGTATCTCCATTTGACACCTTATTGCATCTGCCAACTTTTAAACGAGGAACTAGAATAGCATATTGCATCTGGCAGAGGACAAGTTTAATTAAAATCTAACAGTAAACATGCCATCAGTCTCTGTCACAGATGATCAAACAAAAAAATGTTAGTTTACAAGGTTTACAGGATGAATGACGCTGTCTTCTGTCTGTCTGTGGTGTGGCGTGACATCACCAGTCTGAGATGTTTTTATGGAATTTTTTTTTTAAACAAAGTTTTTTTATTCAATTTTTTTATTTTTGAACAACAACAAAAGAAAAAGAAGAAAACACATAGAACAAAGAAGAAAGAAAAGACTCCCCCACCCCGGGTCAGTCAAACATATATAAATAAATTGAACAGGTACTGATATATTTTCAACATACAACAATAAAGGTTGCCACATGTCCCAAAACCTTTTAGCAGACCCCCAGGGTGTTTCTTATTTTTTCCACATGGATATAATACATCACCTTCCTTACCCAATGTCCACATGCCGGAGGGCGTGGTTCCTTCCAGTTGCACAGTATTAGTCTCCTGGCCAGAAGAGAGCCAAAGGCAATCATCTCACATTTGCTGAGGGACATGTCCATACGGACCACCCCAAACAGCGAGGTGAACGGTGATGATAGGTGAACAGTTTTTCCACATATTCCAGAGAAGATGTCAAAAATAGATTGCTAAAATGTCTGCAGTTTGGGACAGGTCCAGAATGTATGCAAGAGTGAGGCTGGAGTTTGTTTGCTACAATTGCATGCGGGGTCCAGGTCGGCTTTGATCTTGGACAGCTTGTCTTTGGACCAGTGCAGCCTGTGCACTACCTTGAAGTGGATTACAGCATGTCTCAGGCAGATTGATGATGAATAAATGTTTTTAATGATCCTTCCTCCAGATTGAGCTAGGTTTTTAAGGATTATTTAAACTTGACCTACAAGTATTTGAATATTTCCCTGCAAAATGATGTGAGCACAGAGCGTTTTTAATTCAACATTATGCTTTGTCTTGAAGTTTAAAACATAAACCACCAATTAGCAAAAACATTAACATAATGAGCTATCGTTTCGCTGTGGGGTAAGTTCCTCTTTAATGCCCACATTTTTATAATAATACATCATAATGTAAGGTTATGATCAGAAATGTCATGTCATGAATGTTATTTTTCACTTAAAGAGGAACTTACCCAAAAAATAACTTTTTTTATATGATAAATAAGAATGTGTGTAAAATGTTGTATAGCACTATGTCTGTGTTAATTTTCATGTTTTTGTGCGTATTTGTTCAAATCGGCATTATTTGGTCTAAAAACGTATTTACACTATATCCTATGGGTTGAAATGTGGTACTGCAGCCTAATTTACTTATTGGTCAACGACTGTTCACTCTGACGTGTCTTGTACACTCTGTCGTCACATCCTCTGCTGCGTGAGTATAAAAGTTGTTCAAGCAGAGCCACTCCTCTGCAGAGATCGGGAGTTGGATTAGCAATAGCAACATAGCATTAGCTTTAGCATTGTAAGTACCGGTATTGATCAATATCATTTTCAGGTTAGCAGTATATTTATTATTAGCTTTGCTCCAAGTCTCTCTCAGCTTCTGGTGAGGGAGGGGGTGAAAAGTCCTCCACCTCAAAGTCCTCCTCACTGACATAACTAGCTGTGTCGCTGTGATCATTCTCCATGTTACATAAATTATGCTAATGCTAGCTGCGTGTCACGGTCTCTGGTCCTGGCCACACCTCCTCACTCTAACCCCCCACCACCTCCCCCTCCTTTAGGTGGTGTCTCTTGGCACACCCACTTTGCATTTTTTAAATCTTGTCTTGGGGCGGAGCTATCGTTTCACAGTGCGGTAAGTTCCTCTTTAATGCCCACTTTATAATTGACATTGTTGCAGACAAGCATAAATGTTTAAAGGAAGAATTCGTGTTTCAGCACTTTTTATTTTTGTTTTTCAGTTCAGATAATCTCAAGTTATTTTTGCCTTTAAATTATTAGATTATTAGATTATTTATTTAATTGTGATATGATGCATTTATATTAAAATGGGGAAATTGCATCCTTTAAATACGGTGGCCGAGGGGTGCAAACGCGCAGCAAAAACAGAACAGCACGCTGCAAAAAGAAAACAGCGTTCCAAAAGTTGAAACACGCATCAAAATGAAAACAACAGCGTTCCAAAAGTTGAAACACGCATCAAAATGAAAACAACAGCGTTCCAAAAGATGAGGCGCACTGCAAAAGATAAGTCGCGCTCCCAAAAGGGGACGACATGCAAATACAGAACGAGCTGCAAATAGAAAAGCCACAACGGAAGTGCTCCAGACCACTAGGGGCAGTCGAAGTTGAACAGAGAACAAATCATAAAGCATATTATAGTTTTCAGAATGGCACTAGTTATTTGTGTATTTTAACTTATTTATTTTAAGAATATTTTACACTACATCGGAACTGTCACGTTATATTTTAATAGTGTGCGGAGGAGAATCAATGCATGGGTGCCAGGTTGGGTGAATGGTTAAAGAGATTGCCTTGAATGCGGGAGACCCTGGTTCAAATCCCGGTCTCGGATATTTTCTGTTATTACTTTTTTTTTTAAGCCTTTTGTTTTGGATAGATCGAACCAAGCAACAACAAAGAATAAACATGTAGATGTATTTATCTATTTCACCCGATCTATCCAAAACAAAAGGCTTAAAAAAAAAGAAAGAAATTATCACCACAAAATTTCCGAGACTGGGATTTGAACCAGGGTCTCCCGCATTCAAGGCAATCTCTTTAACCATTGACCCAACTTGGCATCCATGTATCAATCCTCCTCCGCACACTATTAAAACAGATACAACGTGACAGTTCCGATGTAGTGTAAAATATTTGTTTTTTTCATTCATTCATTCAACCTTTATTTACACAGGCTAGCCTCGTTGAGCCACGGGGACTCATTTACAAGAGGGACCTGTTTCACTCACATCCAGGGTCAATTTTAGAGTTACCAATCAGCCTAACATGCATGTTTTTTTTGGACTGTGGGAGTTAAAATACACAAATAACTAGTGCCATTCCGAAAAGTATAATATGCTTTATGATTTGTTCTTTGTTCGACTGCCCCTAGTGGTCTGGAGCACTTCCGTTGTGGCTTTTCTATTTGCAGCTCGTTCTGTATTTGCAGGTCGTCCCCTTTTGGGAGCGCGACTTATCTTTTGCAGTGCGCCTCATCTGTTGGAGCGCTGTTTTCATTTTGATGCGTGTTTCAACTTTTGGAACGCTGTTGTTTTCATTTTGATGCGTGTTTCAACTTTTGGAACGCTGTTGTTTTCATTTTGATGCGTGTTTCAACTTTTGGAACGCTGTTGTTTTCATTTTGATGCGTGTTTCAACTTTTGGAACGCTGTTGTTTTCATTTTGATGTGTGTTTCAACTTTTGGAACGCTGTTTTCTTTTTGCAGCGTGCTGTTCTGTTTTTGCTGCGCGTTTGCACCCCTCGGCCACCGTATTTAAAGGCACAAACGGGGCAGTTTCTCCAGCAGAAGTTAGCTTGACTGCTGGAGAAAAACACAGAAGTGATTGTCTGATGGTGGTTTAAATGCTAATGTGCTGTTAGTTTTTACATATTCATTCATTTTGGGCAGCACGGTGGCACAACTGGTAGAGCTGCTGCCTCTCAGCGAGAAGGTTGCCGGTTCAAATCCCGGTCCGGGGCCTTTCTGGGTGGAGTTTGCATGTTCTCCCCGTGCATGCGTGGGTTTCCTCCGGGTACTCCGGTTTCCTCCCACAGACCAAAAAACATGCATGTTAGGCTGATTGGTGACTCTAAATTGACCCTAGGTGTGAGTGTGAGAGTGGATGGTTGTTTGGTGTGAGTGAGACAGGTCCCTCTTGTAAATGAGTCCCCGTGACTCAACGAGGCTAGCCTGTATAAATAAAGGTTGAATGAATGAATGAATGAAATTTAAGCATGTTCTCTCTCTTCTTGACAATTGGAAGCTGTGCTTTTATTGGAAATTATGCTCTCAGGTACTTTTACAGATTTTCAATTAATATGTGACATGAGCGTGAGGTGAGATCATTCCAGCTGCTTTTTTTCTCACAGCAAACCAACAAACTATTTTGAAGGTCAGAGCTTCTTCCTTCCATCCCTCCTTCTTCCAACTGCTATCACTCTCCCTCCCCGAACCCTCCATCCCTACCTGTCACCCTCCCTTCAGCCCCTGCTGCTTGTCACATCCCTCTCACCTTTCCCTCTGCTACCTGACATTTCTCCCCTTCTGTTTCCCTCTGCATCCTCATTTGTCACTTTCTCGCACCTACCGTATTTTTCGGACTATAGGTCGCACCCGAGTATAGGTCGCATTGTCCAATTATTGCCAAAGAATTGGGAAAATCCATATATAGGTCGCACCTGAATATAGGTCACACCTACGTCAAAATGTGGACCATGTTTAGCTCTGCTGCAAATGTCTCTTCCACAGGAGCGCACAGCAAGGCTTTTAAGAAGATTAACACTTAAAAACAATTAATTGTTTGATAAAAAATTATAGCAAATATGTGTCTGAGCTGAACTTTTCTTTAATAAATGAATAATTTTAGCAGGATAAACACCTAAAAAATATATTTGTTAGCTGACATTATTGTAAGAGTGTGTCTCGTTTAATTTTTGTTAATAATTAAATCAGCTTATTTTATAAAAAGCCATATATAGGTCGCACCTGACTATAGGTCGCAGGCCATGAAGTTCCGGAAAATACGGGTAATTTTGTTTTCCGCTTCCTTTGCATTATTATCCTTTGCTTCTTCAGCTTTTTTACCTTTCACTCTCCCTGCAGCTTGTTCTGATCCCCTCCCTCACCGTCCCTCTCTAGTTTTCTGACACTCAAAGCGTCGCTGGTGAACTTCCTTCTGTGTTCCATCTGCCCCTTTCCCACCTCTCCCACTCCCTTCCAGCAGACCCACCTACTCAACGGGTGCTCACCAGTGCATGCGGGTGGGCTCACACAACTCAGCCCAGAGCTGTCCACCTGCTCCTCTGACTGTCCATGGCTCTGCTGCAGCTCAGCAGCAGGGGGAGTGTCAGGCTGCAGAGGGGAGGACAGAAGGAAGACAGAGGGAGGGAGCCCACAACCTCACATTCTGCAGGGACAGGCTGAAGGGCAGGAAGAAAACAGATGGATACTTGGAAATATATTTACATATTTTTTATTTTATTCTTGGTGCAATGATTTTGCCTAATCTAAAAATATATTTCTATGAATTTATATTTCAAAAAAGCAAAATTGTTTGTTAAAAGACAATGGGATGCTTTGCAGTCCTAAACATGCCCCTGTCAAAACATTTTAAAGATGTGCTGCCATATAATTAAAAATGATCCAAATGCTAAAATACTAATTCTTATTTGAAACTTTTTTTATTGTAAATAAAACGTGTGTTTATGCAGTTTGCAAATCATTGCATTTTGTTTTAACAGAGCTTTTACTCAACGTCCCGCCTGTTTTTGGAATTGGGGTTGCAAAATTTAAACGACCAAATTTATTTAAAAGTTTTAAATATTTTGTTGCACAAAATAAAATGCATTTGTAAACCAAACCATTTCAAAAGCTGTTTAAATGTTTTTTTAAGTACATCTTTACTAAATTGGTAATACTCAAAGAAACATTATTATAAAGAAATGTTGGCAAACTTGAATTTCTGACATTAATTGAATCTAAAAACATCCATAATTACACTTTAGATCTATAGCAAAGTGTAAAATAATGAGAATATAACAAAGGGATCTTTTAGTATTTAAAAAAAAAATCAGAAAACTAAATCAACATATACACATACATGACATAATAATAATTATTATAATGTGACATTTATTGTTTAAGTGCAACATACTGTATTAAGGATAAACGTGTCTTCACAGTCTGGTGTGGTAAATCTTTATGATATAGTCCTTAGAGAAATATATACTGTATTGACAAATATCTACGGTACCTTGACCTTGACCTTTTTCATTTGCCTTTTGTTAAACCTTGTATTAATTGTCTATTTTACATTTATTTTGGGCTGTACTTGAAAACTTCTTTCACAGTTTATTTTTTAATCATTACATTGTCATAGCAACCATGTGAATTTTCTTGCTGGAAAATGAATTAAGATGAACTCTGCTCTGTTCTACACAATGAAAACATGATCAAGTGGATTTTCTGTCTATAAAAAGTGAAATTAATTTATTTAGTGCAGCTGTTCACAGGCATTAAAGAACATTCTAGTTTCACGCTTCCACAGGATGTACATTTTTATTTATTTTTATATTTCTATGCTAAACCACCGTTTTACAAGAGATTTTCATGCTTTTTCCATCACAAAAGTTTTCTTAACAAAACATTGTTAATTTCACACTGTGCTGCATTGCTATGCTGTCTTGATTTTGGTCACAAAACAAGTTTTATCCACCCTCATACATGTATGTTGCAACAACTTTGTGACTTGATACTTGTTTTGTTGGGTGAGTAGCTGCAGCCTTATGAACTGGCTGCTGCCCCCACCTGCTGGTGACAAAGCGGTCATGTTTTTGTTACCCACCAAGCAGACACTGTAATGGTTTGCCTCCAGTATGTGTCCTTGTGTGAATGTGTTTTACACAAAGACACGCTCAGTCACTTCCACCCACTTGGTTCCTCTCTCCCAGTTCTCCTACACCTACAGTATCTCCTGCAGCCTGAGAATAAAGGGAGCAGAGCAGCAGAGGAGCACTGCGCCAGGGGCCGCCGGCCCGGTGAACTCCACATGCTAGCACAAATAATCAGCTGCCCTTTCTGAAACCCGCATGTTCAGTAATAACAGCTCGCTGGTCGGCGTTGTTTATATCACACCGTTGCTCCCGGAAGCCGCAGGAGGGGAGAGTCTGTGACCCCCACGAGCTGTTGGGCCTGTACTGTCTAATTCCACGTTTATGGTTTTGCCTTTTATAACACACTGACGGAGCTGTTCAGACCACAAGCACATGGAAACATCATCACGATGCTAATTGGTGCCTTTTAGGTACCACGCGGTGAAGATTCAGCAGTGTGCAGCAGATGATGCATCAACTTTAACATGCAATGAAGTTTATAATGATAAGTAAACCGGTCAAAGGTAGAGGCCTAACTTTCTTTAATAAATGCATATTGCTTGCCATATTTTCAAGCCAAAGTTTTAATCTGAGAGCATTTTATAAGGAAGGAACAGAACTGAAGCTATTTTGGTCAAAGCTTGCAAATAATGTTTTGTTCCATCTCATGTACTATTTCAAGATGTTGCGAAATGTATAACTGGCAAGTTCAAGTTGTTATCAATTTGTCAAAATAACACAATCTTAATATGAAATGCTGAGAAGAACCGATTTGACTCGCTAAAAAAAAAAATCAAACAAACAAACAAACAAGAAATACTAAAGCATGTAATAAGGGTACCAAAAAAGTACCAAAAAAGTGAAAAAGTAATTATAAAATTTACAACATCCTAAAGAGAGATAGTAAACAACTACATGGTAGAAT
>JBBPBX010041286.1:0-12979 GCA_038048925.1 Garcialebias charrua
TTCACATCTGCCTTCAACACCATGATCCCCCAAACCCTGATGGACAAACTATTCACACTAGGACTAAGCCCCTCCATTTGTAACTGGGTCCTAGACTTTTTAACAAACAGACCACAGTCAGTGAGGATCCACAACTTCTCCTCCTCCACCATAACCCTCAGCACTGGCTCTCCTCAAGGATGTGTGTTGAGCCCTCTCCTGTTCACTCTGCTCACATATGATTGTGCAGCTACCCATCCAGGCTGTCATATTGTAAAGTTTGCAGATGATACAGCTGTGGTGGGATGCATCACAAACAATGATGAGTCCAGCTACAGACAGGAGGTGGAACACCTGGAGAGCTGGTGCAAAGAGAATAATCTTCACATGAATGTGAAGAAGACAAAGGAGATGATTGTGGACTTCAGAAGGAACAAACACACCCACACCCCACTGAACATAAGAGGATCTGCAGTGGAAGTGGTCTCCAGCTACAAGTACTTGGGTGTACACTTGAATGATAACCTCAGCTGGAGCAACAACACCACCAGCCTGATCAAGAAAGGTCATCAGAGACTCTACTTCCTCAGACGGCTGAGACGAGCTGGTCTGAGCAGCCCAGTCCTCACCTCCTTCTACAGGTGTGCAGTGGAGAGCATCCTGTGCTCCAGCATCAACGTGTGGCATGGAGGCTGCACAGCTGCAGAAAGAAAAGCTCTGCAGAGAGTGGTGAAGGCTGCACAGAAGATGTTGGAGTCAGTCTCCCCACCATCACAGACATCTACACCTCCAGATGCAGGAAGAGGGCCACCTGCATCATGAAGGACCCCACTCACCCAGCACACACACTTTTTGCCCCACTCCCCTCAGGAAGGAGGTTGAGGAGCATTAAGTGTAGAACCACTAGACTGAGGAACAGCTTCTACCCTGAGGCTGTTAGACTCATGAATCTCTAACCAGAATAATCACTGTGAAATATCACATCATGTTGCTGCTGATCTGTTTCATGTTGCTGATTTGTTTCATGTTGCTGATTTGTTTCATGTTGCTGATTTGTTTCATGTTGCTGATCTGTTTCATGTTGCTGCTGATCTGATACATGCTGCTGCCAATCTGTTTCATGTTGCTATTCGTGCTCATTTGCTCACACAGACTCATGTTCGTGCTGCTGTTCAAAATAATGTTTGTATGCTACTAGTGCTTAGTGTATTTTTAGATGATATTTTCATAGTTCATATCTTAGATCTTATTACTGTTTTTCTTTTACATTTTATGGTTAGATGCAACTGGGACCCTGTGTACATAATCTTGTTCCGTCACATGTACCACATGTGGTATGAATGACAATAACAAATCTCTGACTCTAACAATATGAAATCATACAGGGGCACTATGAACAACTGCAATCAATATTTGTTTTGCCCTTGCGCAAATGAATATCAGTAACAATCATTAACAACGACAGTTCGCAAAGTGCTGTTTGTGCTACTCATCATATGTCATCATGGAGGAGCAACGTAACCTCATCTTCTGTCCAAATGAACACATCTTTTTGGCATTGGGAGTCAACCCATTTCAAGATGACTGCTACAGAAAACTTACCTTAGCAAACAGAAGAATGGCTCTGACTCTGCCATTTTTACATATATTGAGCTAAATGTTCATGTTCATTCATTCAACTTTTATTTATGCAGGTTAATCCCATTGAGCCTCTGGGCCTTGTACAAGAGAGACATAACTTTAACAAAGAGTGATGACACCAGTGGACAACAAAGACAACAATAGACAAACATAAAAGATGTGTATAAGTTGAGATTTTTTTTTTTTACAAGTGAAAATAAAATGGTATTTTTGCTTTGTTTTGTTTTTTGAATGTCCAGAGGACCAGACTTAGCTTTTTTAGAAAAGTAAATAGGTTGTAGGGTGGTGTAAAAAGCTAAAAACAAGAACAGGTCTGCATTGTTTCTGTCCAGAAACTTAACAGATGTTTGAAGCCACTTAGAGAGGTCAAGGTCGAGATCTTCAGATCTTTTTGCAAAGTGTTCAAGGAAACAGGAGCGGAGTAGGATAAGGCCCTTTTGTCAAGTTCAGTTCTCACTGATGGAACACTGCAGGTAATCATGTCCTGAGAGTGCACGCTGTAGCTGCACTCACACAGAAACATGTAGGAGGAGATGTATGAAGACAACAGACCAAGAAGTTATTTCAAGTTATGTTATTATTATTATTATAAATTATTATGAAATAAGTGTGGTAGTAGCTTATAATCATCCACAACAAAAGTAGGCAAAAATGAATAAGTTGGACAAAAGCTCATGCTACTGCATGAGATCCAGCATAGAGAGGGCTTAGAAAGAGTTAACACCTTTGCATGAATGGCTCAGATTCAAGTCAAAGACTGATAACGTCTTTACAAAAAAAAAAAAAACTAAAGTGTAATTTAACACATCATAATAAAAGAAAAGTGCAGCTTTTGGCATGTCAGATGTTTGAGACCAAAAACCCTGCTGTACACCCTCTGTGATTAGTTCCCAACCAGATGGCTGACACTAATTACTCAAGTATGTTACATTTTGTAGGAACATCTCAGGATTTAAGTCTAAAGACAAAGTTGTCAATGAATTATGACAGTAGCTTAAATCGAGTCGTGCATCGGAGGGGTTAATAGGCAGCACTGTCATCACTATTGTTTTGGACAAAATTAATATTCTCTTTTACTACATTGACTGAAAGCAGTAACTTCTGCTCTCTGTGTCTTTTGGCTGCTGTGGCAGTGAGACTGGCAGACAATTTGAATTTATTAGCATGGCAATTGCACAGTCATTGCTCAGAGTCACTTTTGGAGACAATGCATGCTAAAATTAAGTCCCACCATGTAAGTGGCAGAAGGGGAAATTTCCAACTAATGAAACTTCTTTTATGTTCTTAGCTGTAATTAGTGTACTTGAATCGTTTGCTGGACGTAGCCGAGGAATGTGGAAGGAGCTGACTCTCCTCTTCATAACAAGAGGTCCAGCCCCAGCACCAAACTATCCACATTTTTCATCTAATATGCTTTTTAGTACTAAGCAATTATACAGTAGGAAAAAGTGAAAAGCTGTGGGGTTTTTCTTATCATCTATAGGATGGGCAGCACGGTGGCACAACTGGTAGAGCTTCTGCCTCTCAGCGAGAAGGTTGCCGGTTCAAATCCCGGTCCGGGTCCTTTCTGGGTGGAGTTTGCATGTTCTCCCCGTGCATGCGTGGGTTTCCTCCGGGTACTCCGGTTTCCTCCCACAGACCAAAAAACATGCTTGTTAGGCTGATTGGTGACTCTAAATTGACCCTAGGTGTGAGTGTGAGAGTGGATGGTTGTTTGGTGTGAGTGAGACAGGTCCCTCTTGTAAATGAGTCCCCGTGACTCAACGAGGCTAGCCTGTATAAATAAAGGTTGAATGAATGTAGAGAAAATAATGAGCCTACGTCTAAAAGAGGTCAAGTCTTTGCAGATTCTAAACACCAAACAATGTGTAACTTTGTCCCCGTTGTTTTGGGAGGAAGCTATTCTTGGATGCCTGTTTTTTTATTCCTATTGGTGCGAATAAATCGAGTCAGGCAACACTTTCCTGTCCACCTTAAACAGCAATGATTAAAGAGCAAACCTCCCTGCTTAATAAGTGACTATCCCCACTGGCCTTTTAGTTTGTCAGTTCAAACAGATGGCAGATCAGGGACGCCCGTCAGAGCCTGGGTCTGTGCTCGCTGCTGAAGGACCGTCTCACCTAACTTCATCCTCTACAGACCATGTGTTGTAAAGGAAGGGTTCGATTTCACTTCTGATTCCAAAAATAAAGTTGGTATAATCTGTATTAATAATGCTAACTGATCAAAAGATTCATGTACAACGTGGCATACATTTATAAACCATAAAATCTCAGTGTGACCATCAGTTGAAAATTTGATTTTATTCTCCATCAAACCGTGAAAACACTTAGAATGAACTTTGTGTGTGCATATGTGTGTGTGTGTGTGTGTGTTTAGATAGACTCCAGTTCTGAAGCTTTGGAGCATTTTTAACAACTCAAACACAGTAGGCTATCTGAAAAAGCAATAAAAATGGCAAAAACAAAATCTGACAAGGTTAAGTCGGGACCTATGGAGAAATTCTTCGTGTTTAAACTTTTTTTTTAAAATCTAAAATACTTCTTCAGCCTAAGGAGCTGCACTGTCCATGAACCCGTCCATCGTTAAATGGGCACAGAGGCCTCCGTGTCCAACTGTCCTCCTCTTACAATAGCTATGTTTACATGGGCAAAATTTTGTGACCGGATTGAAATGTGCTCTGATTGCATAATTAGATAGTACCGTTTACATGGGAACAATCCGTTCAAGACGAGCGTTTACATGCAGCAGGCTTTTATTCTGACCAGAAGAACAGACATGTGCAGAGTGGTACACTCCCCCTTTTAAAAAAAAAACCGAAGAGGAAGTTGCTTTCGTAAAAAACCACAGAAGAAGAAGTTACTTCCGGGACGAAAGTAAACAGATGCGCCAAAAATGGATCCGCACCAGACTGTAATGACGGCGATGGAGTTGTTACTGCACTACCTGATTGAGCTACAGGCAAGCAACGCATGCTTTTAGTCTTTTTTATTCTTAAGATGAGAGTGCTGGAAAAGGAGACATGTAGGGGAGGGGTGCGCTGCCACGCGCAGTGCACATGCGCAGTCAGGACAGTTTTCCACGGACCGATAAAAGGAACAGAACATGTGTTTACATGCGCACCGATCGGGCTACGGATCGGCGTAAACCACCCGTTTCGAACGGATCGCAAATTAGGTCGGACAACGCCGAATACACAAAAAATAACCCGACCGGGGTGTTTACATGACGCACTTTTGATCCGATCGGCCGTTTGATCCGATTACTTATGTCCATGTAAACATAGCTAATGTTGTTATTGCTAGTATCACTCCGTCCTCTGTGAATAGCAAGCGTCCATCAGAGCACTAACGATCGGCCGTTAGGCTGACAATCCTCCTTTATTATGTGAACAACTAGTTCTGGCTGTCAACAGTAACAAGAAGGTGCTATTTCTGAGTTTATTGCAGCTCCTCAGGCCAACCAAGTCTTTTGGATAAAAGACGAAGCATTTTGACAAGAAGAATCTGCCCAGAGGACCTGACTGAACTTTGTTTGACACTGACAGTTTTACTCCAGGACATACTGAGCTGTTCTTTTCAGTGCCGCTTTGAAGAGACCAATTTTACTGATTTATATCTTCTGTGTTGCTAATACAGCCCAGACTGGACGTGTTTTAAAGAACTAGGAAACCTGAGAAAATATTACCGGTACCTAAAAAAAAAAATGGAGATAGAACCAATCATACATTTCTGCAAAATCTGAATATATAGCAGTTTTCTTATGACATATTGGTTTGATTTGAAAAATCATACAATTTATCTGAGAAATTATTACTAATATTTGACTGTTTCCCAGATAAGATACCACCAACAATTACTTTTAAGCAAAGGAGTTATGCATTTTTTTGTGAAATACATATGAAATAATAAAATAGGTTCATAAATTACAATAAAATAAATAAATACAAACTTGACAAAAACAGTTTGGACTGCTCAAATATTAATTTTGTCGCAAAATTATATATTAGCCGCCAGAGGTGGAAGGAGTACACAAGTACAAGTACAGTACTGTTACACGGCTTAAATTATACTCAATTAAAAGTAAAAGTACTGGTGTTATAAAATTACTTAAGTAAAAGTATTAAGTACTCTTCTCAAAAACTACTCAGAGTGTTAATTACTTTTAAACCAATTGATCTTTTATTGTGTTGTCAATAAAAGGTCATTTAATTGGATTTACTGTATATAACAGCTACATTCAACGCACATTTCTCAGGGGCCGTTTACACAGTGCATGTTTTGAGTGAATCCGCTCCTTTCTCTCTGCGGTTCTGCTGATCATTTACACGACACCACTGGCCACCCTCTTTGAATCTGGAGGTTTCTGAACTTACCTTCCAGAGTGGAGGTTTTTTGCTGACCCCCGCTGATAACATAAACATCTTCCGCTGAGGCTTTGTGTTAAACCACATGCGCACATGCGGACAGACAGCATATTTCTATCAACAATGGCAGCGGACACACACCGCTTTCTGAACTACACTGATGGAATATATTTTGAGTCTCATATTTAAATAATCTACGTCAGAATCTAGCTGCTGTGACCAACATCTGTGTTGGAAGAGACTCCAGTCAGATCCAGTTCTAATATTTATATTATTTATCTGTTTATAGAACGAGGCAGGCCTATATTTTACGTGTTGCGCTGCACTATGTAATAATATTGGGCGGTAAGGTAATTAAACACTTATGGGGCCACCATTATTGTAATAATATAGGACTTATTGGTCAGTTTACTGACTTACCTATATTTTAGAGAAGTTGGAGCAGACTTGATCTGACCCAAATTCATTCGCGAGTTCACCCTTTTTCCGGTATTGAATTGCTTTGACTGTGACTAGACAAAATGTAATTTCACGAGAAACTTCAATTTATATTGGTCCAACAGAAAATAGACCTTTTATTGAAATAATCATAAAAGTACATTAAACATTTGTATCGATATTAGCTCTGATCTACTAAATACGTTGACAAGAATTCAAATGAAAATCAAACAGACAGTTAGAAACTTTTCTGTTGGCACATTTACTTGACAGATTAATGGCTTAAGAAAAAGAAGAAATAGGAGGAAGATTAAAGATTGAAAGCTAAGTTAACCGAAGTTGATTATTTTGAACCAGACTGGGTGACACCTTTTCCCACACGAGCAGCTGCTGGGCTCCCGCACGCTCAAACACACCACGACTCTTTACCTTGTTGACGGTTCGTCTCTTGGAGACAAGAGTGGAGAAGTGTCTGGACACACACGTGGATGGGTTTGTCCAACGGCCATCCAGTTGAAACTTCAGCGTGTGTGGCTGATTCACGATACGAGGAAACTCGCCTCCCTCGGCAGGAAACAAAGGTCAAGCGCACTGACTGATTTTCAAAATAAAACTTCAGAAAACAAATTCTTTCAGAAATGAGTGTTTTGAGACACAATAGGCTTTACTGTGACTCCAGCTGAGACGTGGGTCTAATTGGCATATGACCAGAACGTTTCCACCTTTTTCCAGAGGAGAAAAACCGTTGTTAGAAAGTTCTTCCCTTTGACACTAAAGTCCACACGGAAGTAAGACTTTATATGGAGGGTGGAGTCTGCCCACCTCCTGATGGCTATTGGTTGGTTTAACAAAATAACGGATGGATTTTTCATCCCATAGGCAGAAGGTCTCTGAAGGACAACAGGAAAACTGTTTACATAAGCGGCCAGATGGACTGGCCTGTGAGAGTTGTGTCTAGCTTGAAGACAAAACAGAGAAGGAAGTGAACAGCTTTTACCATGGCTCATGTCCCAGATTCAGAACACACTGTAATGTAGAATAAACCAGCAGAAGGTCAAACTCATGAAAGTAACAGATCATCATTAAATGACAAAAATATACTGTTGATCAATTCTGAATTAACACACATTAAAAATAAAGTTCAATCTGATTAATTGGTGTCCATTAATTCAAAATAATTGTAACAAAAATGGTGTCCACTTGTCTCCTTTAGAGCTTCAATAAAGTGTAACACTCAGAGTTCAGAGAGATGTGAAAAGGTTTAACTCCAATACGGACATGAGGGTGCTATATCTCTACAGTCCCCCTTTTTGGAAATCATCGCCTGTCCTTGGGGATGAGTTCCAACACGAAAGGATACCACCGAATGTCTCTGACCTCTATGTAATCCAGCAAGTGGAAAAAGTAAAAAAAAAAAGTTCAAAATTATACTCCCATAATGTTTTGGAAATTCCATACTGTTCGTAAGTAATCCCATTGCGGTAAGCTTTCAATCCTTTGGAAAACATAGTCTGTTAACCCATGGAAAACTGAGTCTGTGATCCCTTGGAAAACAAAGTCTTATAATCCACAGCGGTATTTCCACAACGATTGGGGTTATTGATTTCATCAGCAACAAATGGTTTGTTAATCAGCATGTAGAGGGGATCCCTCGATTGAAGCAGAGGAGGCGGCCCTTGGATGAAGGTTGAAGACCAACGTTGGAGTTGCAGGTCCCCACATCGAAGGTTGCAGGCTGGATGGCTTCCAGTCGGTGCCACCCTGGTTCAATGTGTCATGCAATTATGTGGTTTTAGGTGGGCTTATGATTGGGATTTTACATTAGGCCCTACCTATATGCACCTGGTATGTAAGCTATCATGGATTAGATCAGCTACAATTACCAATTAAGGGGTGGATCAATGCTGTAAAAATCAGATATAGGGATCTATACCTATAGAAATGTGGAGGGCTTCTGTAACGAAGGCCTCTTCATTCAAACTATTCCTCCATTCATTATTTAGTTTAGGTTAAACTAAAATAAAAAATGAAACTAGTTTGGTCTAAATGTCTGTTGTCTTTTAGACGAACGACGCAAGATTTGGTATTCCCTATAAATTTTGAAGTCTATGGCGAGACTCATCAAAATGAATAGATCTAGAATAGAAACGATCGAATCGGTTCTATCTAAATGATTGGGAGATCAGTGTAGATTATAGTACCTTAAGTAGTATTAATCTACAATGACTCATCAAAGATTGAGATCTTTAACAAAATGAACAGCATGTTGGCATAGTTAAATCCATTTAAGTCTTCAACTAACATTAATCAAAACCTCTTTTGGCTGGGAGTGTTCAGAAAACAATAACAACTTCAATAACAACAAAAGTAGCAATCAAGCAACTAGAAAACAACGTTTCACTACAACAAACTCACTCTGGTCGTCAGATTCCAACGTGTCACACACAAGAAAAACAGTTCTTAGCTTTATAACCGATGTCAATTAAATCCTGCAGATTTAAACAGTTGTTAAGGTTAGTTTTTTGTTAATTCAAAATAATTGTAACAAAAATGGTGTCCACTTTTCTCCTTGAGAGCTTCAAGAAAGTGTAACACTCAGAGTTCAGAGAGATGTGAAAAGGTTTAACTCCAATACGGACATGAGGGTCCTATATCTCTACAACTATAACATACTTTTTTTTTAAATAGAGAGAAAGAAAGAAAAGAGAAAGTAAGACAACAAAACAACAATTATCCACAAAAAGAGCACAAGGCAAACACATCCAACCTCCGTCCACAATCCTGCAAAGCACATGACAGAACACAGCAACGAAACATACATGCATAAAGACTAATAATCTTCATGACCTTGCAGTAGATTTCTATAAATAAACATACCCATACCTACAAATATATATACAGTATACATACATATACATTTATATTCATTCATATACCCATCTACATATCTGCATATATCTACATATACATCCCTGCATCCATTTGTGTGTGGTTGTGAGCATGCATAAGTGAATAAGGTTCCTCCAATAGAACATTTAGTAGCGACTGTGAAGCATCAGAGATCCGTCCCCCCAAAGCCCGAGGCAGACGAAGGGGCGATCAAAGCCCAAGACTCCAGGAAGGACCCCGAGCCCAGAGTCCCCAGGGCCACCCGAACAGGACGAGCCACTCGCCCACTCCCCAGATCCGACCAAGGGGAAGAACCGGACGAATCCCACCAGCGACCACATACAATGACCCCCCGGGGTCAAACGCGACAAATTCACAGGCCCCCGCCGGAGCCCGCTGTACCGACGTAGCCCCAGGGCCGGTCACCGAGGCCCGGGCACCGGGGACGCCCATCCCTCAGGCCAAGACCCGAAAGGACCAGAGGACACGAGCCCCACCAGGCAGCCACCAGGCCGAGCCGACAAACGCCCAAGCGCCCAACCCCAGATAGTGAGGGCCCCAAGCACGCCCGCAGGCAAAGGAACACCCACCAGGGGGCCACGTGGCAGGAGCGCGACACTAGTAGCCTCAGAAGTATCAGAGAGGGGGCAGTCCAAGTCCCAGCCTGACATTTGCACTATAACATACTAAATGTGCTCAATAATAACAGTTTAACAATAATAAACAGTGTTAATGTTAGTGTGGGAGATATATAAAGTTATCTGAGCTAAATCAATCTATCTGGACTCAAGTTACGTGATAAAAACTATACTATACATGTTGCATGTTATTAAAGTTGAAAATGAAGACACCCTGTTTATTTATTTATTTATTTATTCAACACCGTACACAGTATGTCACACAAACACTGATAATTAAACTGAACACACTATTCAAAACTTGTTAACTGAACTGTAAACTGCATTAATGAACTGGACTCTGCTCTATTTTCATCCTGGATACTGGTACCACGTTGTTCATTTGGCTCGTTCAGGCTGTCACTCCGTTGCTTAATGCAGCTTAAAACATTGGATGGATTGGGGAAAAGAAATGAGGGGAATTATAAATATATAATTCATCCATCATGACATCTCTCTTGGACATCCTCCAGCAGCACACCTGGGCCAAAGTTCGTTCAGAACCTGTCCGCCTGGTGGAAGGAAAGCTAGCTCCTCGACCTAGCAGGAATAGAAAATAAAAACTCAGCTGTTTTGTAATCAAAGTAAACACAAGCTAACATTATTAAGAATGTTGATTTATCTGCTGTAAATCAGCTACTGGTTATCGTGGAGTAAAGTCCGACATCATCAAAGTCAAAGTCAAAAGTCAAAGTCAACTTTATTGTCAGAACTGCAATATGTACAAGACATACACAGGATTGAAATTGCGTTTCTCTCAGTCCCTCGGTGCAACAGTAACATTTAAACACTAAAACACTGAAACATTTAATAAACATAAGCATAAAATAGTAAAAGTGTAACACTGTCCTGAGTTTTTGCATAGTAGTATAAAAGTATGAAAATTTACACCAACACTAAAACACTAAACATTTAATGAACATAAGCATAAAATGAAATAATAAAAGTGTAATACTGTCCTGAGTTTTTGCATAGTAGTATAAAAAGTATAAAAAGTATATCTATAAAATAAACTGAAGGTTCTAGCATTGACATTTGCAAAGAGTGGCAAAGCAGCATATGAGTTAATGTACACAGTATATGTATGAGGTAGTTGATGTTGGTATAGAGGCAAAGTGGCATATGCAGTAAGGCACATAAGGCACATTGGGCATCCTTAAATAAGGCTAGTCAGAGAATACTGTATATGTATCAGCAGTAGTGTAGATATAAAAGTAGTGTAAATGTAAACAGTAGTAATAAATGTAAACAGTAGTAATAAATGTAAACGGTATTAATAAATGTAAACAGTGAATGTAAACAGTAGTATGACTATAGGCAGTAATGTAATACAAACATTAGTGCAAATATGAGAAGTAGTGCAAACTGAATGAGCACATGGCCGAAAGTTTAGTGAATAACCCGTTTGATGACACAGAGTCCAGTGTTAAAAACTTTGTGTTGTGTGGTAATGTGTGAGAAAGTTTTTTGTGTTAAGGCAGTTCAAATGTCAACTCTGTCTCTGTCAACTCAGTTCTGGTCCACTCAGTGACTAGTGTGGAACTTGTTAGATGATGGCGTCAAATATGTGTACTCTTATCCAAAATCCAGCTTTAACTTGTTGTTGTTAGCTGAGCTTTTAGCCCAGAGGAAAGGAGCAGGTTGAAACAGCACGCATACGCATTAGGTGAAGGTACAAAATTCACAGCTAATGACCCGGCATGGTTACTACAGCATATTCAGGGGGCGGGGGAGATTCCTCTGGATGCATGTAAACACAGAATCAGAGGCAGTTCCTCCTATGGGCGACATGGGCAACCGCCCAGGGCGGCCTCTAGCAGGGGGCGGCAAAGAAGGAGAAGAATAAGAGACGTTGCTCCTCGTTTTTTTCCTTTTTCTTTTACAACTTTAGTTTTTAACAACATATAACACAGAACACCACTACCGTACTGCTCCTGGGCCACCCCGCCCTTCATGTATTTACATGTCATCAGTTTATTACCGCAGCAGCTGCAGGGGTGCACCTCCTCCACTTTCAGTTTCATTTTTGTTACGTGCCCGGAGGTGACACCGTAAGTGCGGTCAGTGGAAAGATTGAAGTGAGAAAAAGGAGGGCGGTGCAGAGAAGAGAAGAATTAAAAAGAGAAAGGCGCCGTTGGGGTTGCTCGCCCAGGGCGCCAAATAGGCTCGGACCGCCCTTGGTCAACGTAGATCTTTTCCTCTAATTAACATACGAAAAAACCTACATTTCCCCCCACTGTGTCTGTGTAAATAGGGCCTCAGATGCTCAGAAGTTCCGTCTTATTTTAGTATGTCAAACCGATGGCAGTGACAGTATGTAAGATCTTTGCATACTTAGCCAAACTAATAACCCTCAGACACAAACAATAAAACAGCAACATCATACAGGTAGCTGTAAAACCTCGTGTAACGCAATATGTTTTTTTAGATTAGATGTTGAAGTCTTGAAGCTGCTGTCACTGTAGAGATCAAACAAAGTTTACATCTGGACGCTGTCTCCTTTTCACCCCCTGTACATGAAACATTTTTTCCAGGTACGGCCATAGGCAATCGTCTTCAGCTTTACCTCGTCATTTTCTTTTGACAATGTTGTCCTCTGTCTCCATTTTGGCTTTTTCTCCAAATCTTCATAAACGACTCTCTACTCCAGTGTTGTTCTTTGCTTGTGCCATAGGTAACTGGTGCGTTTGCGATCTGAGAGCCTTAATGGTTACAAAGATGCAGATGAATGGTTTGAATATTAATTCAAATTGTGGCCGTACTCAGTAGCGACTTCTGATTTTAAAAGTAGTGAAGCAGATTACATGGTCCAAATTGTACTTAAGTATGAGTAAAATTACACAATTAAAATAAATACAAGTACAGTAATGTGAGTATTTGTAATTCATTACTTTCACCCCTGTTAGCCGCTTTGAAATGAGGTTCAGTGGCAAGGTTATAAACTTAAGCCTGCGTACGTCCATACACAGAGGTATGCACATGCAGGCAG
>JBBPBX010041286.1:13674-28942 GCA_038048925.1 Garcialebias charrua
TGAATTTGAATCAGCCAATAAAAACAGAGCTTGAATTCAAATTTCAACAGACCACAAGTGGGCAGAGCCATATATGGCTCTGAGGGGGAGGGATCAGAATGCTTTGCTTGTTGAAATTTTTTCTAAGTTCTGCTGTTCTACAGAAACTGCAGACTGAACCTTTAAGTGTTGGTGTTCATATCATGTTACTGTGGAGACATTCTGCAGGACTAACATCTTGTTTCAGGCTGAGTACGACAGATTACTGACCAAGTACGCAGAGGCAGAGAACCTCATCGATCAAATGAGACTAGGCACCAATGTAAGATGGCTCAGCTGCAGTTCAGATCACGGAAGCTGTTTTTTAAAATTAGGCTGCAAATTAATGCAGTTCTTTTTACAACTTCAGCCCTCTTCAGAAGAAACGTTTTATGATGATGATGAAAAAAAGGCTGAGTTGGATGAAGAAAGTCCCGTCCCACACTTGGTTCCCTCGTCAGGTATGTTTCAGTGTTTCACAGTCAAATTGGTTTACACAAAAACGGGTTCGCTAACTACCTTTGTCTAACTTATTTAATTAATTATAAATAAATAAAACAAAGAGCACGGACAAACCTCCCTCACAAAATATTTTCAGTATGAAGCAAACAAACGTGACTTGTCTCATCAAACTGAGTATTAAGTCATAAATTGGGCTGTAGATTTATGCAGCTATAGAGCATTGAGTACTTATTTTTGATACTGGTCATTAGATTTGTCAAAGTATGATGTATGGGTCCCTTGATTGTAATGTGCCAAAATATAATCCTAAATAATGTGTTGAAGCACTTTTCTGAATAGTACCAACAAATAACGCTATTTTGAGCAGAAAAGCTTTAAATTTCTGCTATTTTCATGCACACTAGCAAAACTATTTCCAATAGCTGGGAAATCCTGATATCTAAATATGGCTTGAGGTTTTTTTCTTTCAAATAACATCCCTCATTAGAATATGCTAAAAACATGATTCAGACCAATTTTCCAGGAGCTATCCTGATTAACAATACAAATCAAGCCTTATCTCTGGAACAGCTCACAATATCAGGATGATCAAAATTAGCTTAAAAAAGCAGGAATTAAAAAATGTGCTTTGCTCATTTGAACTACATCAGACTTAATCCTCGTTTAGTTTTTATTAGTTTACTATAATGATTCTTGAGTGTACTAAAAGTTTATTTATCTGCAGCCTGAGCTGCAAAGCAGTCATCTCCACAGATTAATATACAAAGACAATATGATTTCAGTCGCTTCAGAATGTGCATGAATGTTAAACTGTGTATGGTGTGCATCAACTTCATCACTTCATCAGAAACAAGTCACTCCACGCCCATCAAAGAGGCAAACACAGTTTCCTCAAACCAACAGGAAGAGACTCTCAGTGACGGCGAGAGGATGACGGCTGAGCTGCGAGACGTCGTCAGCCACTTCACGCAGAAGGTACAGCAAGTTTGAACATGCTCAGATGATTTCCAACCTTTAAATCTAAATCATCGTGCACACGTTTATTAAAACGCTTATTGAGTTTTACTCTTTCAAGGTTGAAGACTTGAAATGTAATGTGAGCAGCATGGCTGTGAGCACAGCTGAACAACAAATGGTAGGAACTCCAAAAACAACTGGGTTCTTGATTATTATTTTTTAATTGCATGTATAAATGCAAAAACAAACAAATAAATAAAAATAATAATGTCTTTTGTAAGATGTTGAGGAGCATGATGGAGGCCCAGGACCAGCTGGAGAGGAAATACATCAGTAAGAAGGAGGAGCACCGAGCCTTGGAGATGCAGAACTACATAGGCCTTTCCAGGAACACAGGAGCCTTTGACCCTAACAGGTTTGACATTTTCTCCTTTTCAAATACAGACGAGTCATCTGAATCCTGTTTGTACCTCAGCTCAGATGTGTTTTGTCACGTCTGCAGACTTGTAGAAGGAGACATATTCAGGATAGGGATGCACCTCGAGGACATCAAGGAGATGATTGACAAAAACATGTACGAGCAGATTTCTCCACCTCAGTCGTCGTCCACTCCAACGTCCACGACCCCGTTACTGCATGTGAAGCCCGCTCCGCTTTCCTTTGACACACCTTCACCTCCACAGTCCCTGTATGAGGTAACAAACACATTTCAATCAATCAAATACCAAAATGTTCAGCTCTTTCAGGACAATCATGACTTTTGGTATTGGTGCAACTTTAGCTTTTTGAAATGTTTAGCCTTTTCTGTAATTTTTTTCTCATAGAAAATGAATTGAGCTCATTTTACATCCTTCAGATTTTTAGATCTGTTTACAACCTTTACTGCTCCTTTCACATTTTGTTCTGCTTCAGCTTCTTTCAGCGTCCTTGTGCAATGTTAAACTTTTATCAGCTGCTTTCAGCTGTTTTTTTTTTAGTTTTGTGATCCTTTCAGTTTCTTTCTACAACATTTTTGCGCTTCTTCCAACTCTTTCTGCTCATTTCAGCTTGTTATGCTTCAGCTTATTCATGCAAGTTTCAGCTTTTTTCTGTCATTTCAGCTTTTATTAGCTGTTTTATGCTAATTTTAGCCTTTTAAGGCTAACCTTAGGGAGTGGTGGCGCAGAGGTTAAGAAGGTGCGCTTGTGATCGGAAGATCGCCGGTTCAAGCCCCGGTACCGACAACATCAAAGATGTGGGTGGGATAAGTGAAGCGGTCACACCTGTCTCCACCCTCATCTGCCCCACTCTGGGCCCTTGAGCAAGGCCCTTAACCCACACCATCTGCTCCCCCGGGAACCCTAGATATCAGCTCTCTACTCCACACAGAGGGCTGTGGTTGCTCGGTGGTCTGTGGTTGTGTCAGGAAGGGCATCCGGCGTAAAAACAACTGCCAAATCTTCATGCGACTAGATCGCTGTGGTGACCCCTAACGCAGGGAAAAGCCGAAAGAAGAAGAAGAAGAAGAAGGCTAACCACATTATTTGCACTCATTTAAACGTTTTTCAGCCCTATTCAGCAAAAATGTGCTCTCTCTACTTCCTTTTGGTAATTTAAGCCTCCTTCTGCCTTTTTTTAGCTATTTTTCAGCTGTTGTTGCCAATTTCAGCTTTTTTCAGATAATTTCCACTTTCTTGTGTTCATTTCTGCTTCTTTCAGCTTAATTGGGCAAACGTGTTTTTTCTGCTTTCTTCTGCTAATTTAAGCCTGTTCTACCTTTTCAGCTAGCTTTTTAGCATTTTTAGCTAATTTCAGCTGTTTTCAGATAAATTCAACCTTTTCATGGTAAATTCTGCTACTTTCAGACTAATTAACTTCTTTATGCTAATTTCAGCTTGTTTTGCTCCTTTCAGCTCTTTTCTGCTATAGTTTCAGCTTTTTCAGCTACCATTTAGTTCTTTTGATGCTAATTTTAGCTTTTTTCAGTTAACTCCACATGTTTTAGCTCATTTCAGTTCTTTCCACTTTCTTCTGGTGGTTGAAGCTTCTTTCTGTCTTTTCAGCTACTTTTCAGCTTTTTCTTTTAGCTAATTTTCTAATAGTTGTGCTTGTTTCTGCTCATTTAAACCTAATTCAGCAAATATTGTGTCTTTCTGCTTCTGCTAATTTAGGCTTGTTCTTACCAGAAAGTTTTTTTTAATCTAATGTCTGCTGTTTTTAAGCAAGTTCTTCTTCTGTAATGCATTCACTGCAATTTTGCAGGAAATGCTGTAGTTGGGTGTATGTGCCTCTTTCTGCAGAGGATCAGATCTTGGACAGGTCACTGTTTCATCACAGCACAATCACATCCACAGCTGATTCAAAATAATCAATCAAACGGTGCATGTCTTTGGACTGTTTTTATCAGTCGTATGTTAACAGTCACTAACATCACTGCTAGCGTGCACAAGAACCAGGAATGTTGTCACTCTCTTTGGATCTGGAGATTTAATAAATGTAAAAACATCTGTCAGCAGTTTGCATGGAGAAGGTGCTGAGGAATGAATTCTGACATGTATTCAACAATATATGACTGGCTTTTGTGTTTCAGGGGTCAAGAGCAGGTTTTTCCTCACCAAGGTGTAAAACAAACCTGCAGAAAGGAGATGGAGAGGAAGAAACGGAGGAGGCCAGCGAGGCTTTTGTAAATGATGAATTAAACCAAAGCAGCCACTCTGCTGATGCTGGACGTAACATCGACATTTACTGGTATAAATTGTTTATTTTTGTTGCTTCTTTTTTTTAAAGGCTAAATTCACAACTACAATTCTGTTTAAGTTAGGATGGTGTCTAAAATGTAAATTAAAGTAAAACTTTAGTTATTTGCAAATCCCCAAAACCCATATGTTATCCACTTTAGAACATAGCGAACATGTGTGAACTAAGAAATTGTACCAGTGTTGTAATTTACAAAAGATTGTTTAAAGTTAATTTTTTTTAACCTGTTTTCCTTTATTTGTTACAATTAAACGGAGTTCTACTTGGGGAGACTGCCCATCATTTTAGATGTTTAACCAGAGTGAGACAGACACATCGGCACCCTGTTTTAAACCACCATGTTGGATAAAAGGCAGCCTTCCTTGGGACAGATAGTGTTTCAGGTTCAGTGTCGGTGTTCAGTTCCTCCGTGCAGAGGGAATGCCGTGTTTGGATCTGCATGTGCAGGTTGTCTTCTCTGTCCTGTCTCAGGGACTCTCTGGGCTCTTTGGAGGAACAGCGGTGGAAGACAGACGAAGAGGAGGAAGGCCATGAAGAGGAGAGGAGCTCAGTTGTGTCAGAGGGGAGAGATCACAGTGACATCTTAGCAGCACACCAGAGAGAAACCAGGTCAACATCAGAACAGAGGCACCGAGCTGCTAACAGGTAGGTGGTGTGAGATGTGAGGGTGGTGTGTGAACAAATAACAGCCCACCACGACTGACGTGAGTTATTCTGGTAAAAGATGTTTGACTCATGCTGTTAATGTCTTTCTGCTTTTTACTAACTCATGTCATCATCTATTTGTTTGAATGTCTTATTTGTTGTTTCGTTGGCGTTGTAGTCCCTTAAATCCAAACCTGGACTGTGATCTTGGTGATGGTGTGAGTCTGGCGGTGGAGGTCTCCTGCTCTTCTCATCTTCGCAGAGACTCAGACGCCCACAGCAGCTCAGAGCCTCCTGTCGGCACCTCGTGTGTTTCACAGGTCAGTGTTCGCTGTGTCTCGTCGCACAATCAGAACGTACCGATGTAAATCTGGAGTTGTGTTGTCTGTGTTGCAGAGGATTGTGAGTCCAGAGACAGACAGCGGCTTTGGAAGCTCCTATTTGAACCAGTCTGGAGCATTTCAGCCTCATCTGCTCACTGGAAGGTAAAAAGGGAAGAACATAACTTGGCATGGATCATCTGACCTGAGGGAACTTCAAGTGTTTTTGTTCTGCAGTGCTCCATCTCAAAGTGACGGTGTAAGTGGTTCTGACAGTGAAGGTTCCTGCTCACACCTGAACACAACAATCCATTCAGCCCTCCCGTCTGTTCAAAGCCAGCTCTGTGGTGCAGCGGTGGAACTGTGGGTGGAGAGCACCACCAAGGAGCCATCAGTCAGGCTGAGGGGTGAGTGAACCCCTCCTCCCTTTTTTAAAGAGCTCTTCTCTTGTCTACACTGAAATAAGGAACCTCCACCACTGTCACCATCAGGAACTGAGCAGAAGCTACGAATGCCGTTGCTGCACCACCTTTCTGAGCGTGTCCTCAGCGCCAGCATGGAGGCTGTGGACCGGCACAGCCCTCTGAACTCCTGCTCCTGCAACGGGTCAGTGTGGCAGAGAAGGAGGAGGATGTGAGGCGAACAAATGTCAGACACATGCATGAGTGTTGTTTCTGTGTGTGCCCAGTGAGGTCATCCTGGCCCTGCAGACTGAGGTGTCCAGGCTGAAGAAGGACCTGGAGGAGGGCTTGGTCCAGCTGCCTCACTTAGCACAAAGGATGGATGATCTCACAACAAAATACAGAGGAGAACGCCAGGAGCGCAGGTCTAAGATCAGAACACCAACTTCCAGCAGGCAAAAGACCCAAACCATCAGTTATGAATACATTAAAAAAAATCCAAAACTTTATTTTGTCCTCACATTTGAATTTTTATTCTAATCTTCAGCGTGGGGAAGTCAAACAGCAGAAGAGTGAATAATCACACGTCCAGTCAGCAGAAAATAGAGGACTGGATTTCTTCAGACATGGATCACAGCAAGAGCAAGGGTACGCCGCCACCACTTAACAGTCTGCTAACATGTGTTTGCTGTGAGACGTACGGTAGGTACAGGTGGTGTTTTTACACCTGTGAATTTGATCTGGTGTTCACAGGTGCAGAGAGTGTGGATGGAAGCTGCTCTGAGATCATGTTGGAGGAACGAGCTTCGCCTGTAGGAAGCAGAAAACATGCTGGAAGTGTTCGCTTGGCTGAGGTTGGAGATAAATTTCAGCGTACATCGTCCAACAGAGGTCAGAACCACAAAGAGTGGCGTGTTCTGCTCCTTTCATGAACATCTGGACTATCTGGCAGTGTCCACGGACAAACTCACTGCCTTTGTCAGCCTTCCTCATGCATATACCATTATATTATTATATGCATATACCATTATATTCCAGCACTTTGGTGTGGACTTGTTCCTGTTTAAAGTGCTTTATAAATAAAATGGTATGGTATGGTATGGTATATACACTATGTATCATGATGTCATCAGTATGTTACTGTTTTGTTTTTTGCAATTTTCATACTGTGTCCCGTCTAGGACACGGTGTGCGATATGATTATTTTTTATACCTCCCCTTCCCCTGTGTTTCTCTTTTCCTATCTAAACAAAAAAGGCAGCGCCTCCCATGGGGCTGCAGTCTCAGACACCTCCATCTCCCCCATGTCTGTTTGTTTATGTTTTACTCAGATGGGCTGTACTGAAATGTAATTTCATTGTGCTTTGGTGCGATGACAATAAAGCTGATTCTGATCTTCTGTCTCAAGAAGGTTCAGCTTAATATGTTGGTCCCCGTGTAGGTACAGTGAGGAACTCCACTTTACCAGGAGAGGATGATTGGACTAGTAAATGTCAAGTTAGCCAAAGACCACAGGGTGAGTCATTCTCAAGTTCATTTACATTTTTATGTCATTAGCAGAATGGAAATATTGATTTTACAGATATAATTTAGCAAATAAGGAAAGTTTCAAGAGCTGGATGCAAACTCTTGTACTTTGTAGTTCTTTTACTTATACAACATTTGACATTTTCACGTAAAATCAGAAAGTGGAACAGTCCATTTCTACATTCCTGTGAATGATAAAAGCGTGCAACTTGCTGGAGTTATGCTTGTGATCTGCAGCCACCAGGAGTTTTATGTCCAGCGACAGGTGGTCTCCTCTCTCGACTCCCTCCCTTCAGAAGCCCCTCCTTCAGGTCAGCTACGGCTCCTCCAGCAGCCTCCCAGCCAGGTAAACACGCCTCACCTGGACAGTCCAAATGTTACACAAAAACACTGATTCAGTATTTTGTGTTTGTTCTTTTTGATTTTTCAAACTACTTCTGCATAATGTGTGCTGTTTTAACCAATTATGTGTAAATGTTGATTTTATGATTTTTAATACAGTGTATTTGTAACTTCTATACTTTCTGAAATGTTATATTTTCTCCATGGAGCTATATTGACATGTCTTCAGCTCCTTCAAAAATATTGTTCTCTGAAATCTGCTTCAGCAAACCTGCAATTTAGTCATCTGATGCCAGTTTTAGCTTTTAGCCACAGTTTTGCTAATTGTAGTTGTAGCTACAGTTTAGTTAACTAAGTTTGGCTTTTGACTGCATCCATCCATCCATTTTGCTTTTTGTTTTGCTGATTTGAACTTCAATTCTACATGTCCTGATTCCTGATGCACGCTCAATGCAGGTTCATTGCTACATGTTTTACCTTGAACAATTCATGTAACATCCTGATGCATGGTAGATAAGTCTAACAAGGTCCTCTGGACAAATTCTTTTTTTTTTTCATTCAACCTTTATTTAGTCAGGTAAATCTTTTGAACCTCATGGGCTCATTTACGAAAGCGACCTGCTAAAACTAAAGAACAATGAACAGCAGTGATAGAATTTCATTAAACAATAAACAAACAAACAATAAACAATAGAAAACAAAAAGAGAGAAAAAAACAAAATATATATATATATTTTTTTTTTTTTTTTTTTTTTTTTTTAACAAAGTATCAAAAAACTAGCAAAACATTATAAGGTAGACGTATAAAATCAAAGACAGGAACAAATCTGCATTGGTTTTTGCCAGGATTCCAACAGATTCTGAAAACCATTTAGAGAAGTCAAGGTCTCTTTAGTTTCCCATGCGATACATAAAGTAAGCAGCTCTGTTAAAAGGAAGTAATTATCTTGTTGTCTGTCCACGGACCCAGCTACAAAGTGAGGGAACCACAGCTGCTGTCTGTCTCCTGTCAGAGAAATCACTTCACCCAGTCAGACTCAGCACTCCTGCCCAGTAACATGCTCTTCCAGCAGACACCGTCCCCAGTCCCACTCCGCCCCAGGACAAGCAGCAAGACAAGGAGACATAGAGGACAGAAGGTTAGAAGTGTCATCTTTTTTCTTTTTTTTTTTAAATCTCTCAAACATTTCACGATAAAATCAAAAAAAGGCGTTCAATACAGGATCAACTGGACTTTATTTGTACTGTTATTTGTACTGTTTGTACAGTACTGTGTACTGTGTTCTGCAACAAATAAAGTCCAGTTGATCCTGTATTGAACGCCTTTTTTGATTTTATCATGTCCTGGACGACTGAGAATCTTCACCAGCATATTTCACGATAAAGAGCCTGTTGTAACTGAGTACATTCAGTTTGTTTAAGAAGCCGTCTCTCTGTTTTCCAGGAGGAAGACGTGAGCAGGACTTTGGACCAGGCCATTGAGGTTGCCCGCAGCATGAAGAGGACCACAGACCGGATGGCCAGGAGACTTTCTGCTGACCTGGTGCAGGCTCAGCTGCACAGGAAGCTCTACAACCTGCAGCCACTAGGGAGCAGAAAACACCAGACTTTCTAACAGGCTCCCATTCACTTATCAGATTACTGTATATCCAAACTGAGGTCAACCAAACACACATCTCATGGGGGAAAAAATAATCAAATTTTTAAATACTGTATACATCCGAGTTTATCTTGGTTTGGATTTTTTAAAATTACATAGACAAGTCTAAAATTAACAAAGATTTCAATATTATAATAATAAAGCCTGACAATGCTGTAACATATTTTATCCACATCATTAACTTTGTGTGAAATGTGATTTATTTTATATGTGATGTCTGTTGTAAATTAAAAACAACCCAAAACACCAAATTGTCTCCTGTGCGTAAAACATATCCATGATGAGGTCAGGGTGGTAAACTGTATACTACTTCCACAGGGCTCCACCTCAGTACAGTTTCTAAACAGGCTTTTCTTTGCATGTATTTCACATGTTTGCACAATATGTTGTTTATTGAAGACACACAAGCAGCCACAGGCAGAAGATGAAGTTCAATCTGATTAAATCTGAGCCAGATTGGAAATATTTTCTTTCAGGAACTAAAACTTTTTATTTATTTAATAGGTATCAACTTTTATCCTTCAAGCTACTGTGCATATTTGACTCCATGAGCACCTATGGGTGCCGCTCACACCGTGTCTTCTTGAGTTTCTTTTGCGAGGCTTTGCGCTCCTGTTCCTAAAACTTGTTTACAGCGTGGTGTTGAGTTTCTTGTTGTTCTGTATCAGAGGACATTCCTGAACACTGCGTTCTGACGCAGGTGTCAGTGCTCGTTGACCTGCAGGCCTTCAGCGGGACACTAAGTCAAGCTGTTTATGTCTTGTATTCAGACTTCTGCACAGAGCAGCCTCTTAAAGTCAGGCCTTCGATGTCTCCTTCCATTAAAACTCAGGATTTTGATCTTTTGTTCATAAGACAGGCAGCTATGACCACTTCCACTCTGTAAAACAATCTATGATGATGATGGTTGCAAACANCAAAACAGGGAGCATTGGTCTTTCGGCCCACACATCAGAACAGCAGACCAGGAAATCTCCAGAACCTCCCGCAGCCACATTGGACCCGAGTTTAATTTGTTCATGACAAATTTGTTCATTTCTCATAATTTCAGTCATGGCGTCAACGGAGGAGGAAGAGATCACTTGCCTTTTGGCAAAAAAATAAAAGGCCAGATCAGGGATGAAGAAGGGGAATTTAATACATTGGTGTCACATACAAAAGTCAGGCACCGGGCAGTTTATTGTGCGACACTACGTTTGCGTACGCGGTCATAAAAATTTAGCTTTGGGAATACATGCCCTGGGGTGTGTGATGTAATGGCACTATTTTATGTGGAAGGATACACGAGAACCAATGTGATGACGAATGTCTCGCGAGAGCTACGAGACGCGGGCTTCGAGACGAGAGCGTGGAGACGAACGCACACGGTCCTGTGGTCTGTAATATAGTTAGTGTTATGTTCGACAATAAAGAGATAAAAAGCAATACCGGCGACATCCTTGACTCAGCATAACACTACATGGTGTCAGAAGACGTGAAGAAGACGTTCGAAGATGGCGAAATTCCCACCTCCAGAAGCTTTTGACTTTTCACGGCCGGAGCAGTGGCCGGAATGGCGGCAGCGATTTCAGCGCTACCGTGTAGCAGCGAAGCTCGACAAAGAGGACGGCGAGGTCCAGGTCTGTACTTTGCTGTATTCACTCGGGAAGGAAGCGGAGCAAGTGTTTAAGACGTTCACGTTCACCGAAGAGGAAGATGAAGAGGACTATGAGATAGTTTTAAACAAACTGGACAACTATTTTGTCCCCAAAGTGAACACAATACATGAAAGAGCTCGTTTTCATCAGCGTACTCAAAAGTCGGGTGAGACGGCGGAGGAATACATAAGAACACTCCACGAGTTAGCAAACACTTGTGATTTTGGCCGTGCTAAAGAAGAAAATATCCGTGACAGATTGGTCATAGGAATATTAGACAAAGAGATGTCTGAGAAGCTACAAATGATGCCTGATTTAACCCTCAATAAAGCAGTGGAGCTCGTGAGACAGTCAGAGCAGGTGAAAAAGCATGTGAGCGAGCAAGGAGCAGCTAGTGCATGCGCTAACCTCAGTGAAGTGGCTTTCAAGCGCCAGCCGCACAGAGACAAGCAGAGACACAGCGAAAGTCATGCAGACAAAACACAGAGCACAGGACAGAAACACTACCAAAAGGCTAATATGACTTACAAATGCACCAGATGTGGTCGTGTACATCCAAAGAACGATAATTGTCCAGCCAGAAACGCTGAATGCAGGAGCTGTAAAAAGCTGGGTCATTTTGCAGTCGTTTGTCGCTCCCGTGTGGTCAACGAAATTATTGCACCCAGAACAGATGAAAGAAATGAGAACTACTTTTTAGGAGAAATCACAGACGTGAAAGATTCTACAGAAGCATGGACTGTAAAATTATTTATCCAAGGTTCTCAGATTATCTTCAAAATTGACTCAGGAGCTGATACAAGTGTTATACCTGCAGAGACATTTGAAAAGCTTGTTTATAAGCCAAAACTGAGGAAACCAACAAACAAGTTAGACAGTCCTGGAGGAATACTGAACTGTTTGGGTTATTTTATTGCCACCACAAAAAGAAAGGACAAAAGGTTCAGGTTTAAAGTCAATGTAATTAAAGGACCACAATGCAGCCACCTTTTAAGTCGAAATGTTGCAGATGCCATGGGCCTGATAAAACGCATGGAAGAAATAAAAGCTTCAGCACAAATCAGTGACTCCTGCCCTAATGATGTAGGGAGGTTGAAAATCAAACCCATAAAGATCACTCTGAGAGAGGATGCAGTTCCCTACAGTGTGACAACTGCAAGGAGAGTGTCAGTTCACATGTTACCAAAAGTGGAAAAGGAACTGAACCGCATGATAAACTGTGGCGTGATTCAACCAATAACAGAGCCAACAGAGTGGTGTGCTCCGATGGTGCCCGTGCCAAAGAAAAACAAAGAACAAGTCAGAATCTGTGTCGACTTGAAAGTGCTAAATAAAGCAGTCAAAAGAGAAAAATATGTTCTACCAACTGTTGATGACATTTTGCCTAAACTTGCAGGGGCAAAAGTATTTTCTCTGTTAGATGCTGCAAGTGGGTTCTGGCAAATACCACTTGATCCGGAGAGTGCCAAATTAACAACCTTTATAACCCCACATGGCAGATTTTTTTTTAACAGGTTACCTTTTGGGATCACCAGCGCACCAGAAATCTTTCAACGCGAGATGACAAAACTCTTGGAGGGACAAGAAGGTGTAGCAGTATATATGGACGATATACTGATATATGCAGACACCACAGAGCAACATGAGGTGAGACTGCAAAAGACACTGAACACTCTTAAGGAAGCTGGGTTAAAGCTAAACTATGAAAAATGCCTTTTGCGTCAGCAACAACTCAATTATCTTGGACATTGTATTGATGAGCATGGCATAAGACCAGACAAAGCCAAAGTTAACGCAATCACAGAGCTTGAAACACCCAAGAATGTTTCTGATTTGAGGAGAATTCTGGGAATGATTCACTATTTGGGCAGATACTTACCAAACCTTTCTGAGATCACTAAACCTCTCAATGATCTGCTTAAAGGGGATGTGATGTGGGTATGGGATGCAGCTCAAGAAGAAGCATTCGGCAAAGTGAAAGAACTTGTCACAAAATCACCTGTACTCGCATTCTATGATGTAACTAAACCAACTATTGTCAGCGCGGATGCTAGTAGTTATGGTTTAGGGGGAGTTCTACTCCAAGACCATAATGGACAATTAAAACCAGTGAGCTTCTGTTCCAGAACACTCACCGACGCAGAACAAAGATATGCTCAAATAGAAAAAGAGTGTCTCGCAGCAGTCTGGGCATGTGAAAAATTCAGCAGATACCTTTATGGACTGAACTCTTTCACCTTACAAAGTGACCACAAGCCGCTGATACCCCTAATAAACAGCAAAGATCTTGATTCAGTGCCACTAAGATGCCAGAGACTTTTGTTGAGAATGATGCGTTATAACCCTACAGCTGTTTATGTGCCAGGAAAAGAACTTGTTGTTGCAGATACCCTTTCACGTCATCCACAGCAGACAACATCTCACGACATCGCAGAACTGCTGGAGGAAATTGAAGCGTACGAAGATGCAACACAAAGCTCTTGGCCTATTTCACCTACCAAGTTGGATCTAATCAAACAACACACACTGCAGGATGTGGCTCTTCAAACAGTACAAACCTACGTGCAGGCAGGTTGGCCAAAACACGCATCTACAGTTCCAGAAATGGTGAGACCATATTACACCAACAGACATTCCCTTACTGTGTCAAATGGTCTGGTACTGTATAATGACAGAATAGTTATACCACAGCAGCTAAGGCCCGAGATTCTACAACGCATTCATGATGGACATCAGGGCATAGTGAAATGCAGAGAAAGAGCCAAGTGAGTTGCTACTGGGACGATGAGGTGAGGTGGGCAGCTGGATTATGGACCATTTGAAGTTTTTGGAGGAATTTATGAGGAGGATGGCCGAATAGGAGAGAGAATTACCATAATCAGAACGTGAAATAACGAGACTATGACCAAGGATGGAAGCAGAGGGAGGAGAGAAGGAAGGGCAGAGTTGATCAAAGTTTTGTAGGTGGAAATGTGCAGACAGAGTAATCTGATTGATGTGAGAGGGTCAAGTTTGACACCCACACTCTTAACATGAGGGGGATGAGTCTGAGTACGAGCTCAGATTTGTCACCGATTAGTTTAACTGGGTTTGATTTCAGCTAAGCAGGAAGTGAGGGAGGAGAGTGGAAGTGAAGCATTGGGTGAGGGGAATAAGAACATGCAGTACATGTTATTACTAAGACTGCTTTAAGGTTACAACAATGACATAATGAGAAATCACACACATTCAAGGTCTGCTGGAGTGGACCAAAATAGGTCATAAAGTAAAACAATGAAATCATTCTCACACCAACCTCCCACTGTAGCTTTTTATGAGTGTAACGTCTTAAGACATGGCCCACCTTCAGAGTTACAAATGACAGTAACACCACTGTTCTAACTGGTTGCAGTTCAATTCATTTAAACTGAACTGAATGAAATTAAACAGAATTAAATTGGTCATGCAGACTGATTGTGTTTATTGGTTATAAAAACTTTTATTTTATTTTATTTTAGGCTCTTTAACAGACTTGTATTTATGTTATTCACAGGTGTGCCACATTTCAGGAGTCTCTCTGCCTTTTTAATTGTCTTTATCTTTGTATTAAAATATCTAAAACTCAATACATAGATGAAAACTGGATGACACTTAATTTTCTGCTTTTAAATTCCAAAAAGACAGAAATTGTGATTTTTGGGACCTAGGAATAAACTCTGTCCAGATGACTCAACTGAGAATTATTGGATTTGGTACCTGGATTATTGAGCATGGACTTTCTTGTCTTGAACCACTTTGGCTGTGGGTGCCTGCATGGGAGGAGTCGACGAGAGACAGGACGGCCCCCAGAAACCATCTTGGCTCCAGCAAACTGGTTGGTCTACTTAAGGTGTTTACTTCTTGGTGGGGGAAACAGTTTGCTGGAACTCCTCTGACTTATGAAGCCCTCCAGATGGAGGGTGAAACAGTTTATATAAAAAAAAAAACTGTCCAGATGACCCGACTGAGAATTATTGGATTTGGTACCTGGATTATTGAGCATGAACTTTCTTGCTTTGTAGTCTTTGTTTCTCTGGATGGCATTAATGGCCTCCAGCTCTAATGTTAAAAATCTTGGTGTTATTTTTGATCAGGACATTTCTTTTAACCCCCCACATTAGAAAAGTTACCAGAACTGTTTTCCTCCACCTGTAAATATCACTAAAATGATAAACATTTTGTCCAAAAATAATGTAGAAAAACTGGTTCATGCATTTATCACACCTGGACTATTGTAATAATTTCCAATTTTTTTTAAAAAGTCTACAGCTGATCCAAATGCTGCTGCCAGAGATTCAATTGAAATTAGTAGGAAGTGCATATCTCTCCAGTTTTAGCTTCTTTCCGTTGGCTCCCTGTCAAATCCAGAATATAATTTAAAATCTTACTTCTAACCTACAAAGCCCTCAACATTCTAGATCCATCTTATATTACAGATCCTATTGTTCCATATTTTCCTAACAAAGAACTGCTCTCGTGCTGCAGGTTTACTTGTGGTTCCCAGAGTTTCCAAAAGCAGAATGGGAGGAAGATCTTTCAGTTATC
>JBBPBX010041287.1:0-12257 GCA_038048925.1 Garcialebias charrua
TACCCATGAGGCCTGTCCCATCTGCTTGGGGATGTTGCACGCGAACATGGTGCTGGACGCACCCGAATCTTGCCCACATTGCAGCCAGATGCTGGAGGTGGTGAGGAGGCACCGGGCGGACTTCGTTGCCAAGGTCATGGGGGCTGCTGCGGCGCCAGCAGACCCGGACACTACTGAGTTTCTGACTCTCACGCTGGAGCTCGAGAGCATGGCTTTGGACGACAGCACCCGAGTCGAATAGGGCAACAGCCCAGATGTGCTGGCCCCCATGGTGGACTTAACAGTCGAATTTGACACTCGAGGCATGATGAACGAGGACGAGATCTCGATTTCAGCCTCAGGTTAATTTTATGCGGACGCCGCCGACGCCGGATACGGGGAACAAGGAGAAGACCTCTCCCGCACCCCGGTGCCTGTGCTTCCGGAGACTGACTTTTCCATCCTTGCTCTGTTCGACTTGTGTCACAGAGCAGCGGACGCACTACAGATCCCATGGCCGGAGCCTCCACATCCTCAACAAGTCACGAGGTTGGCAGGAAATTATTTTTACTCAAAGCAGCAGGCCGCCATGAGGCAAAGGATGCCCATCTTTCCGGACTTCCTTACAGAACTGACTCACACCTGGTCTCAGCCCAGAGCTCCCATGCTACTGCCGCTCTTGCAGTTTCTCGACGTGGACGGGATGGATAAAGTGGGAATAGCCAACATGCCTCAAATTGAGGACACAATGGCATCTCATCTGGCTCCCAAGTCATCCGGGACAAAACCAACTCTTCCCAGCAAGGCTTGTCGAGCTTCGGCTTCTCTGCCCGAGAAATCCTAAAGGGCTCAGGGTCTCGCGGCGCGCGCAATGAACGCGTCCGCAATGATGCAAGCCTACCTGGCTGAAAAACTACAGGAGCTCCAGGTATCGACAGACAAGCAAGCTGCCGCGGAGCTGCTGGATGAAGCCTGCAGGGCAACAGACTTTGTGCTCCGCATGATAGTGACAGCAGCTGTTGCACAAGGCATAGGAATGGCTAAGGTTGTCATCGCAATACGCCATCTGTGGATGACCTTAACTGTTCTCCCGGAGGGACAGAAAGTTCCTTTTCTCCATCATTCGATAGAACCGACGGGACTTTTTGGAAAAGCGCTGGATCGAATTCAGACCAGGCTGGACCAGAGGCGCAAACAGGCTGAAGCTCTCCGAGTGGGCATCCCCAGGAGAACCTTCGCCCCCTCCCCCCAAGGAGTCAGCTGGGAGCAGAGCACCGCAGCCTCGACACTATTCAGCCACACGTGCCCCACCGCAAAAGCGGCCGGCATACAAGGCCGAGCACCGGCAGAGACCACCGCTGGGCCCACCTCGGACCGAACACGCCTGGAGTAAGAACAGATTTGTTCCCCGCCAGGCGGACCGGTACAGAACCTCCTCGGCGAATCGGGACACCAAACAGAAGCGTGCCTGATGAACCAGGACCGCTTCTTAACTTTACACGATCACCCGCCCACGCGGTACGGGAAATGATCTTTTCACGTCCAGACTTTGTTTGTAGCACGATACAAAAAGCTGGTGACTTTGTTTTACACACAAATCATGCTCTTTCTGCTGTGAGTGACATAAAGTCAAATATGTTGTTATACATAAGCACGAATAAAGCTAAAAAAACAGCCCCTCTCTGTTTTCTTGACTCAAAAATCAACAACAACAACAACAAACACAGTAACATCAGCAGAACAGTCCCCTCTGTTCTTCCAGCCAACATAAAGGGCGAGGGCCATCTCCCCCCTCCCTCATGGCTCACAGGGTGTTAGCCTAATTCATAAACCCCAGCAAGGTACCTCTGCTCTGTCTGCAACAGACAGGCCCAGAGGCGTCTGCAAGCAGGCCCGTCACTCCTCACAGAAGCCGTTTTTGCATTGGCCGGCCCTCAATGGCCCGGGCCGCCCCGCCCTGCCTTCTAACCCGGGTTCAGCGTGTTCGCATTTTCCTTTTTTTTCCCCCGGGTCCGCCCTCGTTTTGGAACCATCTCCACCGTGGTTCTGATCGGGCCGGACTCCCCCGGCCCAGTTTGACGTCATTTACTGCTCACATTTGATTTGTTGTTTGCAGCAGGGGCTGGACTCGTTCTAACAACAACCTCAGTGCGAGCTGAATTTCATTAAAATTTAACTACAGAAACCCCTAAAAAAATTATTAGCTGAATTAGTTTTTCTGAGTTTAATTTTTGTTAATAACTGATTACAAATCAGCTTATGTATCAGCTTATGTTAGAACGTAAATAACACGACGCGCGCACCCATTTCCGCCTTTCAGCACGACCTGAATGTCATTAAAATATAACTAATATTGTCTAACTCTTGCGCGCAGCCAGGGTTTTAAAATATAACTAATAATCTCTAACTTCTACGTGCAGCTAGAATGTTAAGAGGGGGGATTCCTATATAGGTAAAGTGGACTCCTAAAAAAACAATCTGCCACTGTGGCTCAGAGAGATCGTGCACTGCTGTTACACTCATTTTATCTTGACCTGGGGAAGCGGGTTCGCTTCCCACCTGGTACAAAGTTATTTTACTTTTTTTTTATTGGAGTAAATAAAAAAGAGTTTGTTAACCAAACAAACTCATTTTTATTTACTCCAATTAAAAAAAATAAGCTGATTTGTAATCAGTTATTAACAAATATTAAACTCAGAAACACTAATATATATACTCAGCAAACAAATATTTTTTAGCGGCGTCTCCTCTCTTAAAACACTTTAAGCGCGCACACAAGAACACTCCACCCACGTCAAGTGAACACCCCACCCACTTCAAGGCTTTCTCTCCACATAATGCGTAATGAACGGGGGCGGGCCAGGGCTGGCTCTGGGCCAACCAGGGACGTGCCGGACTGGGGAGGGCCGTGCAATGCGAAAACAGCTAGAGCCAGGTGAGGGGGGTCACGTGCTCCAGCCCCCGCTTCACTGTAAGCCACGGGGCCGGCAATACACAAATCAAACAAACCCGTGACACGTCCGCGCTCCAGGGGTGCGCGCCGACAGAATCTGATGACCCACCTTCCTGGCCACCTATTCATCGGACGCCAGTAAGGGACGGGGGGCCACGGCAGAAGCCCGCAGGCCAACACCAGTATCACACGTTCACAAAGGCAGTTGTGATGAAACTGCAGCATGTGTAAGCACTTAGTGCAGAACAGAAATGGCACCAGAGCCAAATCAGACTGCTCTTCCCTTTAATCAAAGAGGAATGAACTCTCTGTCACCAACCAATCTAAAGTCTGCTCAACACAAGTTACCATCTACACATTTTCATGCTGAAGCTGTCGCCTTATTCTCAATGGGCGACACGCCATGCTCAAACAGTGATCCTGCAGCGTGTAGCCGTGCTCACTGTGCTGTCCCAAACAGGAAACGGGCTGGAGTCAGGAGATCTGCTCGTTTGCAAAACGTGCAACCCCTCCGACCCATGACCCACAACAAAAAGGGAAAAAACAGACTTTCTGTTCAGCCTTTGTCTAATAATGACAGCAGATTGCCTCTGCCCCCAAACACTCTCGATCAGAGCAGTATGGCGGTACATCTGTGGGAAGGCCCTCTCCCTAACGTGGTTGACCTTCAAGGGACCACAGAAATCAGGGTTTTTGAGGGAGAGCTGGTTCCACCACCTGCTCCTCTCCAGGGATCCTCCACGTCACCAGAAGGAACAGTTTCACCCCTTAGGCTGAGAACTGTGGCTAATTTTGGCTTGGTGGCGGAGAAGAACAAACTGGTGGCTTCGGGCCTGCCAGAGAACGTGGTAAAAACCATTCAAAATGCACGAGCTGTGTCAACACAGTCTCTCTACACCAGGAAATTGCATATTTTTGAAGCCTGGTGCACAGAAAGAAATATTATTTCTTATTCATGTGACTTGACCCAGCTCATCACCTTTCTTCAGGACTTGTTGGAGAAAGGTCGCTCTTTCTCAACGATTGAGGTGTTCCTATCTGCAATTTCAGCTTGTCACGAGGGCTGGGGGAGCAGGACGCCTGGCGCGCACCCGCTCATAATGAGATTTATGAAGGGCGTGCTAAGGAAGAGACCCCCCAGCAGGATCTTGACCCCTGGATGGGATCTTAGTATGGTCTTGAGGGCTCTCTGTGATCTCCCATTCGAATCACTGAGCGACATTAAGATAGATTTATTATCTTATAAGACCGCTCTTCTCCTGGCTCTTTGCTCGGCAAAACATGTGGGTGACCTCCACGCTTTGTCCGTACATCCAATGTGTACCAGGTTCGCCCCTGACAGGTCAAAGGTCACCCTAAGGCCTAATCCTGCATATATCCCCAATGTTTTGACTTTAAACCCCAGAAGTCTGGACTTTGATCTCTCTTCTTTTCCACCTGCTCCTATCCTCACTCAGGAACAGGAAAGGCTGAAGGCTCTCTGCCCCGTGAGAGCTTTAAGCACTTACATGCAGAGAACAGCTGAATGGAGAAAAACAAATCAACTGTTTGTGTGCTTTACTGCACCAGCTACAGGAAAAGCCCTATCAAAACAGCGCCTCTCACACTGGGTGACTGAGGCCATTAAAAGGGCGTACAGTAGCAAAGGTCAGCAGGCGCCCTCTGGAGTGTGTGCCCACTCCACTCGGGGCTTGGCCACCTCGTGGTCACTGTTCAAGGGTGTACCGGTTGCAAACATCTGTGCTGCTGCGAACTGGATCTCAATGAACATGTTTGCAAAACATTACAGTTTGGATGTTACTGCGTGTGATGTCACTCAGGCTGTCCTTTCTAACACACAGTAGAAGGCGGCCTTGAGATGCCTCTTGAATGGATGCATTTTACTGAGCATTTCAAGGGCGTGAATGAATTACGTTCCCATAGTGATATGTTGCACCGAGTGACATGACTGATAAGGGAACTGAAAGTTATGCACCATAACTCATGTTCCCTGAAGGAAGGGAACGAGGTGCAACATACCTGGCCCTTTTCAATGCTGAAAGCTCGGTGAAGTGCATTTTGGAGATCGATGGATGGGCGTCAGCGGCTTAAGTACCCAGAGGGCGGGGCCTCTGGCGCAACGCTGACGTCCCTGCCGTAAAGGCGTGATTGACTAAATAAAGGTTGAATGAATTGTATTCCTTCAGGTAACTGCGCAAAGCGCAATTTCCCATAGTGATATGTTGCACCTCGTTCCCTTCCTTCAGGGAACATGAGTTATGGTGCATAACTTTCAGATCTCTTCTGCAAGGGAGCCCTGGGCCTGAAGGCAGTCTAACACGCATGTTTTTGATTTTTTTTTGATTGATTGATGTTTATTCATTCATTTTAAAAGAACAATACAAGACAGTTTCATCAGATACAAGAATACAAGTAGGATAAAATGAAGGGAGCAGAAAGAAGATGAAATCTTATTATATCTGCCCCTATTTCACAGTTTGTTCAACCAATGATAACCTTCAAGCAACATCACAGAATGAATAATTCTACTTATTTTTCTAACTGTAATACATAAACTAGATCACAAAATGAATAATTCTACTTAATTTTTCTAACTGTAATACACAAACTACATCACCCATAATTCTACTTAATTTTTCTAACTGTGATACACAAACTACATCACAAAATGAATAATTCTACTTAATTTTTCTAACTAATACACAATTTTTCTAACTAATACACAAACTACATCACACTAAAAAAAAAATAATAAAAAAAATAATATTTTTTTCTACTTAATTTTCCTATTTTTTTATTATTTTATTTTTTTACTTAATTTTCCTAACTGTAATACACAAACTAGATCATAAAATGAATAATTCTACTTAATTTTTCTAACTGTAATACACAAAATACATCACAAAAATGAATAATTCTACTTAATTTTTCTAACTGTAATACACAAACTAAAAGATGGCACAACATCAAGATGTTCACAAAAATGAATAATTCTACTTAATATTCCGAACTGTAATACACAAAATACATCACAAAAATGAATAATTCTACTTAATTTTTCTAACTGTAATACACAAACTAAAAGATGGCACAACATCAAGATGTTCACAAAAATGAATAATTCTACTTAATATTCCGAACTGTAATACACAAAATACATCACAAAAATGAATAACTCTACTTAGTTTTTCTAACTGTAATACACAAACGCACTAAGCTACATCATAAGTACAACATAGGTGAAATACACAAACACGCAAGGTTACATCATATATAGTTTTTGAGCAAGTCCTTTTTGACCTTTTTCTTAAATGTATGCATTGATTTTTCATTTTTAACATCACTCTCCAGAGCATTCCACAATCGAACTCCCTGAATTGAGGTAGACCGTCCCTTTAAGCTGGTTCTGAATTGTGGTTTGATGAATATCTCTGTCCCTTTGAGATTGTAATAACTTTGTCTTTTTATAAAGTTTCTTTGGATATTTAAAGGTAATGTGTTATTATGAGCCCTATACATAACTGATAAAATACTATATTCTACCAATTCCTGGAATTTCAATAAGTTTAGCTGAAGAAACAAAGTGTTTGATGGGTGACTGAAATGTTTTCTGGTGATTACTCTTACAGCTCTCTTTTGTAAAATACCATACCATACCATACCATACCATTTTATTTATAAAGCACTTTAAACAGGAACAAGTCCACACCAAAGTGCTGGACAAACAAACACGCAACACATACAATGAAGTACAACATGAAAAACATAAAAACATTGCAGATCATAAATCAAACGATCCAGTACACATCAGCTGGCATTGAAAGCGATGGAGTAGTAGTGAGTTTTTAACCGGGATTTGAAAACCGAGAGGGAGGGGGCCTGTTTGATGAGCAGCGGTAACTCGTTCCAGAGTCTTGGGCCTGCTACAGAGAACGCTCTGTCACCCCTGCGCTTAAGGCGAGTTTCTGGAACTATTAAGAGTACCTGATCCTCTGACCTCAAAGCACGTGGAGGAACATATGGGTGTATCAGATCCGAGAGATAGGCGGGGGCGAGACTGTTCAGCGATTTGTAGACATACATGAGAATTTTGAATTGGATTCGAAGATGAACCGGTAGCCAGTGAAGGGAGGCCAAGACTGGTGTAATGTGCTCTCTTTTGCGTGTGCTGGTTAAAAATCGGGCAGCTGCGTTCTGAACCAGTTGTAATCGTGCAATGGTGGCTTGACTGACGCCAAACAGAAGTGAATTGCAGTAATCAAGCCTAGATGTAATGAATGCGTGAATCACTGTCTCCAGGTGCTTTTTGGATAATATGGGCTTCAGCTTAGACAGACGCCTCAGCTGGAAAAAACAGGATTTGACGATAAAAACAGGCTTTGTAATAGTTTTGCACGCTTTTCCCCAAACCTCAATACAATAGATTAAATGTGGAGCAATGATTGTGTTATACAACATATGTAAAGCTTTATCAATTAAAAAATCCCTGACTTTATACAGTACTGCAATTGATCTAGCTATTTTTTTTAATGGAATTTACATGATGTTTCCACGTCAGTTTGTCATCAATGATAACACCCAGAAACTTCACTTCACTCACTTTACAGATCACAACATCTTCAATTTCAAATGGATCGTCATCAACAATTCTCTTTTTGTTACTGAATATCATGTAATTAGTTTTATCTAAATTCAAAGATAATTTGTTTAATTTAAACCAAGTTTGTATTTTTATAAATTCTGTTTTCATCATATCCAAAATCTGTTTTATGTCATTACCCGAACAGAAAAATGTGGTGTCATCGGCAAAAAGAACACATTTAAGTAGTCCTGACACATTTACCAAGTCATTCACATATAAAATAAATAACTTTGGTCCAAGCACAGAACCCTGAGGAACTCCACAAGTGATATCACGGAGGTCAGATCTAACATCATTTATTTGCACAAACTGTTTCCTGTCCTTCAAATAGCTAGATACCCACTGTAATGCTGGTCCTCTAATACCATATTTATTTAGTTTTTCAAGGAGAATGGTGTGGTCAATGGTATCAAATGCTTTTTTTAGATCAACAAAAACACTAACACAGTACTGTTTATGATCGACAGCATTAGTTATTTGTTCCATTAAATCCATGAGAGCCATTGACGTAGAGTTTTTTTCTCTAAACCCATATTGACTGCTACTTAAAATGTTTTGTTTATCAATAAATTGATCCAATCTGGTCACAAATAGTTTTTCTAGAATTTTTGAGAACTGTGGTAATAAGGATATTGGCCTATAATTATTGAATACACATTTATCACCATTTTTAAAAAGAGGAATTACCTTTGCTACTTTCATGTTATCTGGAAATATTCCTGTTGAAAAAGATAAATTGCATATATATGTAAATGGTTCAATAACATAACTTATTATTTCTTTTACGAACATCATATCCATGTCCACCCAGTCTTTTGATCTCTTGTCTGAGAGATTTTTTACCATTTTCATAATTTCCTCTTTGTTAGTTCCACTAAGAAAAATACTGTTGGTGCAGCTTTTAATTGAATGACACACCTTATTATCTACTTTTGGTATTTTAGCTGCAAGGCTTGATCCAATATTTACAAAATATTGATTAAATTCATTTACGATATCATTCTCATCATGTATTTCTTTGTCATCTTTCACAAAATATTTTGCAATGTTCGTTTTTGCTTTATGACTTTTTAGAACATCATTTATTACTCGCCATGTTGTTTTAGTGTCACCATTGCTCTTGTTTAATAAATCACTATAGTATTCTTTCTTGCATCTTCTTATAATCATTACCAATTTATTTTTATATTTTTTATATTTTTCTTCAGCTTGTTGTGTTCTCGTTTTTAAGAAACATAAATACAAGTTATTTTTTTTTTTACAAGCATTTCTCAACCCTTTAGTCATCCAAGGTTGGTCAACAATATTTCTTTTTCTACGATTTCTTTGCACACAATTCTTTTCATACAGAGCTTCTAAAATGTTCATAAATTCATCATATGATCTGTTAACATCATCAATATACACGTCCTTCCAGTTTTGCTTCTGTAAATCATCTTTTAATTGATCCATAGCTTTTTTTGATGTGTTTATTATTTTTTTCTTAATTGTAACTTCTTTTGTAATGTTTTGATCATTTCTGTAGATAGTGAAAACTGGTAAATGATCACTTAAATCAGTTGTTAAGATACCACCTGTCATATCCCCATTAGTTATATTTGTGAAAATGTTGTCAATTATCGTAGCACTATGAGTTGTAATTCTTGTTGGTTTTGATATTAACGGATAAAGATTTAAACTATACATTGAATTTAGAAATGTGCTGATGTTATTTGAATCCGTTTTATTTCCCAGGTCAATATTAAAGTCTCCACACAAGAAAACTTTTTTATTTAAACTCTTTTCCAGTAGTTGTATGATTTTATCGGTGAATATTTCTATATTTGATCCTGGTGATCGATATACACAACTTATGGATATGTTTTTAGCATTTTCGTTTAATATTTCTATTGTTATTATTTCCATAAGATTGTCAACAATTATTGACATTTCTTTAATTATTCTACACTTTATTTCATTTTTGACAAATAGAGCTACTCCTCCACCTTTTTTATTGTTTCTGTTTAAATGATATAATTCATATCCTTCGATGTGAACGTTATTTTTGTTTTCATCATTAAGCCATGTCTCTGACAGTGCTATTAATGTAAAAGTTCTGTTTAACTGTTTTAAATAATCTGTTATTTTGGATATATTTGCATTTATACTTCTACTATTGATGTGAATAATAGAGAGATCTCCATTTGTTATATTGATGTCATTAAACTTTTCTTCATTATAGTATTCACAGTCTTTTATAGCAGGATAAAAGTTTGCATCAACCATATCTTCAACATTGTATATTTTAAATTCTGAGTCTTCGTTTGTTGCCGTCATGTTTTAATGTATTTGTTTGTTTGTTCATTTTTGTCAATTTTTGTGTATGAACATGTGATAGTGATTGGTGATTTGTCATTTTTGAGCTCATCAAAATGTGTCTAAGTCTTTCAGTTCGTTTATTATTTTAGCTTGAGAATTTTCATCTACTTTGATCCAGATGTTTCCGTTTCTTGTCCAAGTGGGATTTGTGGGAGGAAGTGGGATTTGTGGGAGGAAACTGGAGTACCTGGAGAAAACCCACGCAGCACGAGAAGAACATGCAAACTTCACCAAGAAGGGTCCCAGGCCAGGATTTGAACTGGAACCTTCTTGCTAAGAGGCAGCAGATCTACCAACTTAGGCACCGTGCTGCTCTATTACAGATCTTATTGTTCCATATTTTACTTACAGAGCACTTCACTCTCAGACTGCAGGTTTACTTGTGGTTCCTAGAGTTTCCAGCAGCAGAATGGGAGGAAGATCTTTCAGTTCTCAGGCTCCTCTCTTGTGGAACCAACTTCCAGTTTTGCTGCTATAGACTTAGACTACTAGAGGACAAATTGACCTCATTTCCTTAAATGAATTGTTAAAATGGAATAGTTTTCATTTGTTTCTATCTTAACATGTGATTCTTGACCTGCCATTGTGTATCTGTTCCTACCAAACCATATATACCGTACTGTAATTGGATTTATGATAACAAATTTTCTGCATTTTGGTACCTGGTTCCTGGTCTATCAAAGAAGACACAGTAACATGAGCAGTGTCAGAACAACAGTAAAAGAGTCCATTTGAACACTGAGCCCGGGAACATATGGTCCCGCCCTGTACAGTCTTAAAGTTACAGTGTTACATTTTCAGAGTTGATTTTACTCTGATTAGAGTTAAATTGAGTTATAGAGTAAAAATTAATTAACACACAATTATTAATGTACTTTTACTCTATGAGATCAGTAACACACAGTGTTATTCAAACACAACACTGCTACTTTTCAAGTGTTGTTGTAACACTCACTGTTAATTAAATTGAACTGTGTAACTAATCCTGCCAGTGTCAAAAAAATACTGAATTATATACTTTTTTTAATCATAAACCTGTTGTTAATATTTCTTACTGATATAGAGCCAAAACTCTGTAAAAATATTTGTAGGACACAAAAGATTATCTTCCTTGTCTTGTCAATTTTATTTATTAGCTTTGTACAAAAATAAAATACAAAGGCTTCTTTGCAATTTCAAAAAAAGACTTCTAAGACAATAATATGGAATATCTTTAACCATTTCTCTAAGTGAAATATTTATATATATATATATATATATATTTGAAGAACTTGTCATCATTAGTGCCATTTCTAACAAAGGACAAATATCCTTACCTGTAAAATTGGTCAGTGACAAAGTTAAAAATACAATTTTTTTAAAGAGGGTCAAATAAAATTTGTTGCCACAAATTACACAGAAGCTTTTCAAATCAGAGCTTTAGATTACCAGCGACCAATTAGGAGACGCAGCTAATTTAGCTCTCGTCAGGCTGCCTGCCTTGAAGGTTTGGTTCGAGCTACGAGTACTCAAAAACAGCTGGTTTACAAGCTAAACCGTGAGATGGAAGCGATTTGTGAGAATTACAGGCCACCTGTGGCTTCTAGAACTCACTCACCCGCTTCAAACGTTATCAGCCATTGAATGGCCATTATTAGTTATTATCATCCCCATATGTAGCGGTCAGACTGCCCCTCCTGTACCCCCTACTAGGTTTAAAAGTACGTTGTGACCGTTGGTAGCGATATAGGCTCCGTTTTTAGCTACGTGTTTCGGTTTACAGTAAAGGGTCTTGCGTTATGTTTAGAGCAGGTGTGCCCAACCAGTCGCTCGCGGGCCAGCTGGTTCCCATTCGCCCGCGAAGCGCAACCTGTCTAACAGCTGACGAGCCGGCTCTCAGCTGTTAACAAGGTGAAATGTCCACTGCTAAGCTTCATTCTAACTCCGGCAGAAGTGGTGGAGGTGAATGTCCGCTGCTCAGCTTCATTCTAACTCCGGCAGAAGTGGTGGAGGGAGGAGTGACAATATTCCAATGCGCAGCAACACTTTCCTCAGCCCTCCCCATCTTGTATGCTCACAGACATAGTCTCGCGAGTTTTGGGTGCGGTGACTCACGAGACTTTAGGTTCAGCAGTGGAGCTATTGGTGCGTGAGAGCGCTGTGGAGTGAATGTCAGTACGCAGTACACATGGAAGGAAAACTAGCGAACAAGCAAACGAAAATTTACTATTTTCACACAGAATGGAAGGAGGATTATTTTTTTGTTTATTCTAATTCGAAGTCTATTTGCCTCATCTGTAATTCAATAAATAAAAACAAGCTCGCAGCCCAGCAATCGGTCTTCAC
>JBBPBX010041287.1:17325-28941 GCA_038048925.1 Garcialebias charrua
TATATACAGCTAACGGAGCGCCGCACACACATTTATCGGCATGAGACTGAACAAGCGGACATCCTGGGCCATAAACAAGCACAGAACTTTATTTACAAACACTTAGCTAACACATTACACCAGACATTCATCCATAAACACACACAGTACCTGTACAGCATGTATAGTAGTGTAACCAGTGTAACTTTCAACCACTTTCCCTTTCTCACTCACAAATCTGAACACAAAAGTTAGCTGGTCTACATGAGTCATGTCAGGAGTAGAGTCCACTATAACTGAAAAATATTTTGCTCGCTGTAGTTCTGTAGCAATAACTTGCTTTGTTTTTTCACCCATTAAACAAATAAAGTCCTCACATATAGTTGATGACAAATATGAAGTCCTGCCACGACCCTTCTGGCCATACTTATGAATATGTTCCTTTAAAAATGGATCAAACTGTGCTAGCAGCTCAAGGATTCCGAGGTAATTACCATTGTGTGGAGATCCCAAAAGTTCATTATCTCCACGGAAAGGAAGGCCCCTTTCACTCAGAAATTTAACCACAGCAACCACACGGCTCAATACATTCTTCCAGTACTGACCTTCTGCTTCAATTTGTCTCCCAAGAGAAGCATCCATGGTGCCCTGATGTTTGCTGCGATGTGTTAGTGAAAGCGTCCATTTTCTGTGCTCACCACTCGTTTCATGCTCCGTTATTCTCTCCGGGTGTTTCCAGTCGCTAAATCCGACAACAAATGCGTTGCTATTTGATGACAAAACTTTACAAGCAAAGCAAAAAATGTCTCCAGTGGATGGGGAATATATAATCCATTCTCGTGGAATAGTTTCACCGTTGAAAATACGTCGGGTCAGTGCGTCATTAGTAAGAGAGCGCGTCTTTCCCCCAGCTTCGTTCACTCTCTGTGATGCTGGATACTTAGCTGCTCCAAATCTTCCTCCTCGTCGTGTCTAGCTTTTTTGAAAAAGCTACTAATTGGCAGTACATTTTTTATTACGGCCGCTTCTTTTTCATCTTTTTCTTTTCTTTTTTTTCTATTTGCAGCCCCGCTGCTGGGTTTTCGGTTTGTGCTGTCCATTTTCTGAAAACTCGATCACACTACACTTCCGCACACAGTTAGATTCTATGGAAGCCTGTATGCCCGCCCACCGTAACTATTAGCCAATCTACACTGTCACGCATTGCCGTCTTCTTCTTCTTCTATTGAGTTTATTGGCGGTTGACGAACTTATTTTAAGCGCATTACCGCCACCAACCGGACTGGAGTGTGTGCATTGCCGTCTGCTCCCAATCAACACGTCATGTCAACAAACTAAAAGACACTTATGAGAGTTGTTGAAAAACAACTTTTTATTTTATTTGGGTTGGATGATAAGGAAAATTGAGGACAAAGCCTTGTTTTATCTACGTCTAGCGACAATAAATAAATAAATAAACTTTTCTGCCAGGCTGGAACTGCTCTCTGCTGGCCAGCAGAGGGCCCCATAATCTGTCGGGCCCCTGGGCATTCGCCCAGAAGGCCCGCATTGAAGATCCGGCCCAGGTGTCCAGGGTTAGCGATCGGCAGCTGCTGCTCCGGGCCTGAGACGTCCATAGAGTTCACCGAGCGTTTCCAGCACATTTATGTATCTGTATAAGTCAACCTCTTATCGGACACACAGTCCTCCAAAGCCAGCTGTCGAGGCCGGAGCTAACCAAAGCTAACTCGCAAAATGGCGGACTCGGCGGCAGTGCCGAAAACTGGTGGAAACTGTCAGAAACTGCTGGAAACTGCGCAAATAGGCTTAAAAATTATCATAATAATCATAATAATGATACTTTATTTATAAAGCCATTTAAAACAACCACAGCTGCAACAAAGTGTTGTACACATCAAATCAAGAACATTTAAACACACACACACAAAAAATATTTTTTAATTTCATGCTTTTATTAATATGATGCGTTCGTAAAGTCGGATTGCCGTAAGTTGAGGCCGTCGTAAATCAGGGACCACCTGTACAGTAAAAGTTAAAATGATAAGAAACCTAAAGTTACAAAATGTAAAATGTGTCTCCTGAATGAGCTGAGCTGTTCGATAACAGAAAGTTTGCAGAAATAGTGCGATTACAAAAAGTAGAAAAAGTTAGTAAAATCAAAAACAACAGTGAGAGTGCTGACTCAGCATTCACAGAATAAATATCAGCATAATCTCTAACATAATCTCAGTTGTTCGATGAGGGCAGCAGCTTTGTCATCTGCAGGTCTGAGGCTCGTTCTGGACCCAACATATTTTAACGATGAACACAGAAGATGAAAAATAGAATACAATATCTGTTTCCTAAAACGTATCAAGTGGAACCAGTTTTAAAGTTTGTGGGTGGAACCAGAGGCTGCTGCTCATTGTTCGGCTCGGGGGAACATGCCTGCTGCGACTGGCGTGGGTGCTCTGTGGTTTGGGCCTTTCACCTGTACAGAGGTGCAGCCTGCCATTCATGCATTAAGAGCTGTTTGCTGATTTACGTGTCACAAATGATGGAGTGGCTGCCTGCGCTGCCAGTTGAAGCTTGCTGTGGCCGGCCAGCCGAGCTGCTGCTTCTCTTTACAAACTGAATGTATGAGTGAGCTCCACGAATGCTGACAGGCCAGTCCAACGAGATTCTGCAGAGGAACTCTGTGTCAAAACGGCTGCTCGACTGAAAAAGATGCTGCAGCAGCAGCTGGAGTTTGTTCAGCTGATGACATGCTGCAAAGCATCAAGTGGTCAGGGATGATGGAGGTTAAGCCCAGTGAGGTCATCAGGGTCAGGACGTGAAGAGGCGACGCTGTGGCTGCAGCATCCAGGCAGCCCACCCACCAGGAGGCAACGTCTCAGGAATGCTCTTTACTGGATTGCTTTCACCTCTTCCCCTGGCTTTGTGTCATCATCTTCCTCAGAGCTACAGTGTGTGTGTGTGTGTGTGTGTGTGTGTGTGTGTGTGTGTGTGTGTTTCTTGTGCACAGTGACCACCAGAGTTGTGAATCTGAGTCAGGAGCTGAGCTTTTATCCTTTCTGATGATGGATAATTCAGGAAGAACCTTTTGACGTGTTTTTATTTTCTCAGACAGGCCGATGAGTTTATTCCAGAAGAAAATAAAAACCTGTCACCTGTGATGCCAGAGTTTTAACTATGATAAGACGAGGTAGAACTTTATTCATCCAGCAGAAAATGGTTGTGCCAGAGTTTCAGTACAAAGGAACAGAAAGGAATCACAAGAAATAAAAAATACCAACATTAAGATCTAAACAGCTGCAGACAGAAAAATTAAAGAGTTTATTGTAGCAACATGAAGGAGAGAGATGGAGGAAGAAGGGCGACACTTCCTCCATCCCCTTCACTACATTAGTTTTATTTCTTTAGCTCTCGTTAAAGTTTGGCACCAGCTGATCAGTTTACTGACCAACAACAACTTATTCACACTTTAATCATCAGAATCAGTCACTGAAGTAGAATCTGTTAATTACAGGGAGTTTTATATCATAACACATGAATATTCATCTGAATGAAGAGACCAAAGTTGTCTTTGAAGTTTTATTACAAAAATAATCAAACTAAAATTAACAATAATAAACAAACAATAACAATGAATCAGTCGAGGCTTAATTTTCTTATTTAAGGCAAAATTGACTCTGAGCAGGAATTATTTCAGTTTTATACATGCATGAATTTAGACAAAGTTTGGCTATTTTAATAAATAGTTACTTTGGATTTTTGGTTGAAAGAAGTTGTTTAATCTGATCAGATAAAGTCATTTATCATCTCTGCAAGCCAGGAAATGATTTACCAAGTTGCATCAGCTTAAAATAGCATAACCAGACCAAGACATCATGTCACCAGGTTCTGCTCCTTACCGGGTCAGCGTTGAAGGCACTGGGTCACTCGTGTTTCTGGGGTTCTCTGGTGGATCAGACCAGAGACACTATGAGGACTCGCCGGGAACTGTCCAAGGGAGCTGACCATCACTGTGACAGCTCCAGGGGTCTGAGGGCAACAGCTGATGAGAAGGTGCACCGTCCATCAGTATCTTCTGCACGGTTGGACTTCAAGCCAAGAACGTGAGTCTTGCAGTGGAAAAAGGCTTCATCTTCTGCAGTTATTTACTTCTAACAATTGTAGCTGAGAAACAATTTTATCTGCTCAGGAGTTGAACGAGTGGACCTTGAAGTGATGTGGTCCACAGACGAACCATCTTCCGGTTCGGAGCCGGAGCTGATCTGCTCAGCCCGGGGGTCCGAGGTGAACTGTTTTTTACACAAAGGATCTTTGTACAAAACAACAGCTCTGAGGATATTGTTTAGACTACTCTCAGGAACATTGTGACTCCCCTCTGAAGAAAACAGCTTCAGATCAAAGACTGCTCACGACAGGTGTCTCTGAAGGAATAATCACTTTCTGAAAAACAGAACAGAGAAATATGTTATCCACATTGCAATATTTTACAATATTTAATTTTAATGATTGAGAACAACAGTCAAAATTATTCATGTTCACACTTGATAATCAAATAAAACAAACTTCATTAATGATTTGTTTTTTCTTTCTTAGAAACAGGAATGGTAAATGGAGCTTATTTATATAGCGCTTTCCAGTCCCCTATGAGGGGCCCCAAAGCACTTTACAATACCAACCATCCACCCATTCATACACACATTCATACACCAGTAGCGGCAGACTGCCATGCAAGGCGCCATCCAGTCCCACCGGGAGCAACTCAGGGTTAAGTGTCTTGCCCAGGGACACAACGACACATAGTGTGGGGAACCAGGATTCGAACCTCCAACCTTCTGATCGGGGGACAACTGCCATTACCACTACGCCACGGCCGCCCCGTAGGAAGAATAAGGTCAACATTTGTCAGACTGTAGCTGACTCTGTGTCCCTGACGAGAAATGTGTAGAAAAACATCAGACATTATTGAAGTCAGAGGTCATTTTAAAGCACATGATTCACAATGAGTCTGAAAGATGAATAAGGGTCAAGGGTCATAATTAGAGCAGTGCAGCTTCATGCTACATTATTTTGGTGCAGGATTCATTTTATTGTCCTCTGTGCAGAAAAGTCTGAAGGACTTCCTGTGTTGTTGTGTGGAGCACCTCAGTGGTCTCAGTCTACGACTGAAGGTGCTGTGGTCAGAGTCCAGGTGTCATGCAGGAGGTGACGTGTTGTTCAGGATCTGGAGCAGGTTCCTCAGCATCTTCTGCTCAGACACGTCTGTCAGAGACTGCAGGCCCACTCCCAGAACTGAACCAGAACTGAACCAGATCTGAACCAGATCTGAACCAGAACTGAACCAGAACTGAACCAGAACTGAACCAGAACTGAACCAGATCTGAACCAGAACTGAACCAGATCTGAACCAGAACTGAACCAGAACTGAACCAGATCTGAACCAGATCTGAACCAGATCTGAACCAGAACTGAACCAGAACTGAACCAGAACTGAACCAGAACTGAACCAGAACTGAACCAGATCTGAACCAGAACTGAACCAGAACTGAACCAGAACTGAACCAGAACTGAACCAGATCTGAACCAGAACTGAACCAGAACTGAACCAGATCTGAACCAGAACTGAACCAGAACTGAACCAGAACTGAACCAGATCTGAACCAGAACTGAACCAGATCTGAACCAGAACTGAACCAGAACTGAACCAGAACTGAACCAGATCTGAACCAGAACTGAACCAGAACTGAACCAGAACTGAACCAGAACTGAACCAGATCTGAACCAGATCTGAACCAGAACTGAACCAGAACTGAACCAGAACTGAACCAGAACTGAACCAGATCTGAACCAGAACTGAACCAGAACTGAACCAGAACTGAACCAGAACTGAACCAGATCTGAACCAGAACTGAACCAGAACTGAACCAGAACTGAACCAGATCTGAACCAGAACTGAACCAGAACTGAACCAGAACTGAACCAGATCTGAACCAGAACTGAACCAGAACTGAACCAGAACTGAACCAGAACTGAACCAGAACTGAACCAGAACTGAACCAGAACTGAACCAGAACTGAACCAGAACTGAACCAGAACTGAACCAGAACTGAACCAGAACTGAACCAGAACTGAACCAGAACTGAACCAGAACTGAACCAGAACTGAACCAGAACTGAACCAGAACTGAACCAGAACTGAACCAGAACTGAACCAGAACTGAACCAGAACTGAACCAGAACTGAACCAGAACTGAACCAGAACTGAACCAGAACTGAACCAGATCTGAACCAGAACTGAACCAGAACTGAACCAGAACTGAACCAGAACTGAACCAGATCTGAACCAGAACTGAACCAGAACTGAACCAGAACTGAACCAGATCTGAACCAGAACTGAACCAGAACTGAACCAGAACTGAACCAGATCTGAACCAGAACTGAACCAGAACTGAACCAGAACTGAACCAGATCTGAACCAGAACTGAACCAGAACTGAACCAGAACTGAACCAGATCTGAACCAGAACTGAACCAGAACTGAACCAGAACTGAACCAGAACTGAACCAGATCTGAACCAGAACTGAACCAGAACTGAACCAGAACTGAACCAGAACTGAACCAGATCTGAACCAGAACTGAACCAGAACTGAACCAGATCTGAACCAGAACTGAACCAGAACTGAACCAGATCTGAACCAGAACTGAACCAGAACTGAACCAGAACTGAACCAGATCTGAACCAGAACTGAACCAGAACTGAACCAGAACTGAACCAGATCTGAACCAGAACTGAACCAGAACTGAACCAGAACTGAACCAGAACTGAACCAGATCTGAACCAGAACTGAACCAGAACTGAACCAGATCTGAACCAGAACTGAACCAGAACTGAACCAGAACTGAACCAGAACTGAACCAGAACTGAACCAGAACTGAACCAGATCTGAACCAGAACTGAACCAGAACTGAACCAGAACTGAACCAGATCTGAACCAGAACTGAACCAGAACTGAACCAGAACTGAACCAGATCTGAACCAGAACTGAACCAGAACTGAACCAGAACTGAACCAGAACTGAACCAGATCTGAACCAGAACTGAACCAGAACTGAACCAGAACTGAACCAGATCTGAACCAGAACTGAACCAGAACTGAACCAGAACTGAACCAGAACTGAACCAGATCTGAACCAGAACTGAACCAGAACTGAACCAGAACTGAACCAGATCTGAACCAGAACTGAACCAGAACTGAACCAGAACTGAACCAGAACTGAACCAGATCTGAACCAGAACTGAACCAGAACTGAACCAGAACTGAACCAGATCTGAACCAGAACTGAACCAGAACTGAACCAGATCTGAACCAGAACTGAACCAGAACTGAACCAGAACTGAACCAGATCTGAACCAGAACTGAACCAGATCTGAACCAGATCTGAACCAGATCTGAACCAGAACTGAACCAGATCTGAACCAGAACTGAACCAGATCTGAACCAGATCTGAACCAGAACTGAACCAGATCTGAACCAGAACTGAACCAGATCTGAACCAGAACTGAACCAGAACTGAACCAGATCTGAACCAGAACTGAACCAGAACTGAACCAGATCTGAACCAGAACTGAACCAGAACTGAACCAGAACTGAACCAGATCTGAACCAGAACTGAACCAGAACTGAACCAGAACTGAACCAGAACTGAACCAGATCTGAACCAGAACTGAACCAGAACTGAACCAGATCTGAACCAGAACTGAACCAGAACTGAACCAGAACTGAACCAGATCTGAACCAGAACTGAACCAGAACTGAACCAGATCTGAACCAGATCTGAACCAGAACTGAACCAGATCTGAACCAGAACTGAACCAGATCTGAACCAGAACTGAACCAGATCTGAACCAGAACTGAACCAGAACTGAACCAGATCTGAACCAGAACTGAACCAGAACTGAACCAGAACTGAACCAGAACTGAACCAGATCTGAACCAGAACTGAACCAGAACTGAACCAGATCTGAACCAGAACTGAACCAGAACTGAACCAGAACTGAACCAGAACTGAACCAGAACTGAACCAGATCTGAACCAGAACTGAACCAGAACTGAACCAGAACTGAACCAGATCTGAACCAGAACTGAACCAGAACTGAACCAGAACTGAACCAGATCTGAACCAGAACTGAACCAGATCTGAACCAGAACTGAACCAGAACTGAACCAGAACTGAACCAGATCTGAACCAGAACTGAACCAGAACTGAACCAGAACTGAACCAGAACTGAACCAGATCTGAACCAGAACTGAACCAGAACTGAACCAGAACTGAACCAGATCTGAACCAGAACTGAACCAGAACTGAACCAGAACTGAACCAGAACTGAACCAGATCTGAACCAGAACTGAACCAGATCTGAACCAGAACTGAACCAGAACTGAACCAGATCTGAACCAGATCTGAACCAGAACTGAACCAGATCTGAACCAGAACTGAACCAGATCTGAACCAGAACTGAACCAGAACTGAACCAGATCTGAACCAGAACTGAACCAGAACTGAACCAGATCTGAACCAGAACTGAACCAGAACTGAACCAGAACTGAACCAGATCTGAACCAGAACTGAACCAGAACTGAACCAGAACTGAACCAGAACTGAACCAGATCTGAACCAGAACTGAACCAGAACTGAACCAGATCTGAACCAGAACTGAACCAGAACTGAACCAGATCTGAACCAGAACTGAACCAGATCTGAACCAGAACTGAACCAGAACTGAACCAGAACTGAACCAGAACTGAACCAGATCTGAACCAGAACTGAACCAGAACTGAACCAGAACTGAACCAGAACTGAACCAGAACTGAACCAGATCTGAACCAGAACTGAACCAGAACTGAACCAGAACTGAACCAGATCTGAACCAGAACTGAACCAGAACTGAACCAGAACTGAACCAGATCTGAACCAGAACTGAACCAGATCTGAACCAGAACTGAACCAGAACTGAACCAGAACTGAACCAGAACTGAACCAGATCTGAACCAGAACTGAACCAGAACTGAACCAGAACTGAACCAGATCTGAACCAGATCTGAACCAGAACTGAACCAGAACTGAACCAGAACTGAACCAGAACTGAACCAGATCTGAACCAGAACTGAACCAGAACTGAACCAGAACTGAACCAGAACTGAACCAGAACTGAACCAGAACTGAACCAGAACTGAACCAGAACTGAACCAGATCTGAACCAGAACTGAACCAGAACTGAACCAGAACTGAACCAGATCTGAACCAGAACTGAACCAGAACTGAACCAGAACTGAACCAGATCTGAACCAGAACTGAACCAGAACTGAACCAGATCTGAACCAGAACTGAACCAGAACTGAACCAGAACTGAACCAGAACTGAACCAGATCTGAACCAGAACTGAACCAGAACTGAACCAGATCTGAACCAGAACTGAACCAGAACTGAACCAGATCTGAACCAGAACTGAACCAGAACTGAACCAGAACTGAACCAGAACTGAACCAGAACTGAACCAGATCTGAACCAGAACTGAACCAGAACTGAACCAGAACTGAACCAGAACTGAACCAGAACTGAACCAGAACTGAACCAGATCTGAACCAGAACTGAACCAGAACTGAACCAGAACTGAACCAGATCTGAACCAGAACTGAACCAGAACTGAACCAGAACTGAACCAGATCTGAACCAGAACTGAACCAGAACTGAACCAGAACTGAACCAGATCTGAACCAGAACTGAACCAGAACTGAACCAGAACTGAACCAGAACTGAACCAGATCTGAACCAGAACTGAACCAGAACTGAACCAGAACTGAACCAGAACTGAACCAGATCTGAACCAGAACTGAACCAGAACTGAACCAGAACTGAACCAGATCTGAACCAGAACTGAACCAGAACTGAACCAGATCTGAACCAGAACTGAACCAGAACTGAACCAGAACTGAACCAGAACTGAACCAGATCTGAACCAGAACTGAACCAGAACTGAACCAGAACTGAACCAGATCTGAACCAGAACTGAACCAGAACTGAACCAGAACTGAACCAGAACTGAACCAGATCTGAACCAGAACTGAACCAGAACTGAACCAGATCTGAACCAGAACTGAACCAGAACTGAACCAGATCTGAACCAGAACTGAACCAGAACTGAACCAGAACTGAACCAGATCTGAACCAGAACTGAACCAGAACTGAACCAGAACTGAACCAGATCTGAACCAGAACTGAACCAGAACTGAACCAGATCTGAACCAGAACTGAACCAGAACTGAACCAGATCTGAACCAGAACTGAACCAGAACTGAACCAGAACTGAACCAGATCTGAACCAGAACTGAACCAGAACTGAACCAGAACTGAACCAGAACTGAACCAGATCTGAACCAGAACTGAACCAGAACTGAACCAGATCTGAACCAGAACTGAACCAGAACTGAACCAGAACTGAACCAGATCTGAACCAGAACTGAACCAGAACTGAACCAGAACTGAACCAGAACTGAACCAGATCTGAACCAGAACTGAACCAGAACTGAACCAGAACTGAACCAGAACTGAACCAGATCTGAACCAGAACTGAACCAGAACTGAACCAGAACTGAACCAGAACTGAACCAGAACTGAACCAGATCTGAACCAGAACTGAACCAGAACTGAACCAGAACTGAACCAGATCTGAACCAGAACTGAACCAGAACTGAACCAGAACTGAACCAGATCTGAACCAGATCTGAACCAGAACTGAACCAGAACTGAACCAGAACTGAACCAGATCTGAACCAGAACTGAACCAGAACTGAACCAGATCTGAACCAGAACTGAACCAGAACTGAACCAGAACTGAACCAGATCTGAACCAGAACTGAACCAGATCTGAACCAGATCTGAACCAGATCTGAACCAGAACTGAACCAGATCTGAACCAGAACTGAACCAGATCTGAACCAGATCTGAACCAGAACTGAACCAGATCTGAACCAGAACTGAACCAGATCTGAACCAGAACTGAACCAGAACTGAACCAGATCTGAACCAGAACTGAACCAGAACTGAACCAGATCTGAACCAGAACTGAACCAGAACTGAACCAGAACTGAACCAGATCTGAACCAGAACTGAACCAGAACTGAACCAGAACTGAACCAGAACTGAACCAGAACTGAACCAGAACTGAACCAGATCTGAACCAGAACTGAACCAGAACTGAACCAGAACTGAACCAGATCTGAACCAGAACTGAACCAGATCTGAACCAGATCTGAACCAGATCTGAACCAGAACTGAACCAGATCTGAACCAGATCTGAACCAGAACTGAACCAGATCTGAACCAGAACTGAACCAGATCTGAACCAGAACTGAACCAGAACTGAACCAGATCTGAACCAGAACTGAACCAGAACTGAACCAGAACTGAACCAGAACTGAACCAGATCTGAACCAGAACTGAACCAGAACTGAACCAGATCTGAACCAGAACTGAACCAGAACTGAACCAGAACTGAACCAGAACTGAACCAGATCTGAACCAGAACTGAACCAGAACTGAACCAGATCTGAACCAGAACTGAACCAGATCGAACTGAACCAGAACTG
>JBBPBX010041288.1:5897-21775 GCA_038048925.1 Garcialebias charrua
ATAATAGTTGCAAAGCGTGTAAATTACGCAAAAAATAAATAAAACGGGACTTATAGGGCGAAAAATACAGTACTTGCATACATCAACATTTTATTTTCTTGCAATAGGAAAAAAGCTCTCATAATCACTATTGTTTTTTTTTTTCCACTGAAAGAGATCTGAGCTAAAAATAAAATAAGGGTTACAAATTATCATTGATTGTATTATCTGGAATGTATTTATTTAATCATGTTTTGATGATAAAACTGAAACTCATTCCTGTGTTTCAGGCAGTAATCAATGCTTTTTTCCTCCTCGATCTATCACTGTGAAGTAGCCATATTTGCTTTTTAAATGCTTGTGAAGAGGATTTTCATTAGTAATAAAGATTTTTGTGAAAGCTTGAAAAGGATACGCTACACCCCTGATCCTCTTGATCTTGCCAGGCTCAGTCAGCTGGATCGGTTTGACTATCCTGCGGACAGGACACGTAAAAACAACTTCTCCACCTCCACCAGGTGCCATTCCTCTCTTCACCACCTGAGAGAACAGCAACAGTCAGACAATGCTGCGTTCAAGTGCAAGCCCCACATATTAGAGCATCTTCAAACCACATCTGTCAACAGATTACCACCAAATCCTCACCTTAATATCAAAACCATCTCCATCTATACCAAACTTTTTCATCAGAGGGAGTGCCGTGGACTTTAGCAGATCAACCTGCAAGACAGAGCAAATACATGTGGACACAAGCTCCCCTGTCTGCAGAGGAAGGAAAACATACAAGGATAAAAACCAGAAAATAAATAAACGAAAATAATAGCGAAAAAGAAAATCTCCAGTGAGCGTCACTCCTGGCAGCAAAGAACAGGAAACTAGGGGGAGCGGAGCACTACATTTCTATTTTAGGGGAAACTGATGTGCTCTAAATATAAACAGGGTGACTCAAAAATAAATCAGGACAATATAGGGTGTGATTTGATTAATCGAGACATGCTCACCGTTGGATCAGTAGGGTCATTGGTAACTCCTCTCAGAGTTACATTCAGAGACATCTTCATGAAAGGGGCCAGCATGAGCAGTGCCTCCAGATAATATCCGATTGAACGCTGTGGGTTACAGTCATGTTCAACAGAACCGCCGTACAACAGGCCAGGCTGGTAAAATAACACAGTACCTAGTAGAGACAAACATACAAAAACAAAAATTTTCCTCCACACAGTACAGTACAGTACTTAGATTTAAAGAGGTATACAGTATATAGCTGATAAATTATAAGCAAGAATTACCGGTAATCAAAGCAGTCATAAAGTTGGGGTTATATCATGCATTTACCATCTACAGTATCAAATTAAACAATGCAACTTTAATAGTCAAGTTTACATAATGTTTTTGTGTAAAACAGTCAAGTTACTATAAAACAGGTGTAATTTGTTTAACTTGTAGGAATACTGACATAAAGTAAAAACAGAATTTAAATAAAAACCTAAAACCTAATAATACATATTAAAACAAAAGCATGAATAGACTGAGGTGACCTTTGTAATTCTTATGAGCATCTGTAATCTCCTGCATGCATTTATAGGTGCTATACAAACTTTAAGTACTAAGGATATTAATTCCAGGTAAAATAATAATGAATACAATCACTGATAATTAAAAAAAGACGTGTCCAGATCAAGGGGATGTTTATTTTTACAAAAGCTGTTCTGTAGATTAACTTTACTTATTTAATTTTTAGGTCTCTGTTATCTGGAGATAAAACAATATTTGTAACAATGAGACATTAAGCACAATTTTACAGATAAAATCTGAAACATGTGTCCAAGTAAAAATACTGTTAGTAGTACCTCAATGAGTAACAGGGTTTGTAAAGTTTCATGATGTTTAAAAACAAAAACAACTGAAATTGAGATCCTTGTGCAATGATCAAAATAAAACACAAAGCACAAACTGTTCCAGTCAAATAGTTTGAACACCTATTTAATTTAAATTAATGAGCACACACCTTACTCTTACTTTGCACGTTTCAAACATTTCCCTGATTAAAATAAATGTCTCTGTTCATCAGATTTTAATCAAGTCTGCTGCAGCACACATAATAATAATAATAATAATAATCTTTATTTCTATAGCACCTTCCTACAATGCCTTGCATTGACCAAGGTGCTTAACAGGATAGAAAAGATAAAAACAGGTACAACATCCAGCTAAAACATCCAAAGTTCCCAATGACCTGTAAAATGCAGCAATCCCCACCCAACCCCCAAATATTTGTACAAAATAGATTAGAATCCTCTTGTTTCGGGAAATTTTTAAAATGTAGGGATGCACGATATTATCGGCAAGTATCGGTATCGGACGATATCAACGATATATTGCATCTCTATTAAAATGTATGGCTAAGTATTATTTACTCACCAGTTTGGTTAATCTCTATCCTGGAACCATTGGTCACTTTGTCGAGAAGCCTGATGAAGCTGGCCTCAAAATCTAGAGATGAGCATATAAACGATAAACATTTAGAAACAAGTACAGCTTAATTTAACAAGCAATGGCTATCTGAATTTTTTAACAAGAGCTGGAAACGACAAAAGTTGCAATAATACTACGCCATTACATTCACCTTTAAATTACACCTGTATCCCATTATTTTCCACATCTGTATCACTCCCAGTAATAAACGCGCAACCAACTGCGTAACAGCTAACCTGTTAGCCACCGAGCTAACGGCGACGCCACGCGCGGGGCGAAGCTAAACTCACCTCGAAGCCCCGGGTCGTCGTCCTTAGACCGAATGTTTTTTATTTTCACATGCTTCCCGCTGAGTGTCGATAAAACCAACCGCTGTCTGAAGAAATTGCAGCCGTCATAGGAAAGCCCGAGGCTTGTCATGTTGTTGTTTGCGCCTGGCGTGGAGATGCACGTGCGTTCGCGAAAGCAAGACGAGTACAGGAAGCCAGAAGGGTCAAAAAGGTTTTGTTGCCTCTGGTTGTTTTCAACGCGCCACGTCGGACTAGATTTTTCTACATCGATCTATTCGGCTTTGAATAAATAAATAAATATGTACAAATAACTTAAGCACAAGCGCATTACAAAATAAATGTATAAAACTATACTAATTTATTCAAAATAAATGACTTTTATAAAAATGCTCGTCACTAAAGTGATTTTCTGGAGATTTTTTTTAAAAATCAAATGGGTTTAGCCTCTAAAAGAAAAATAACATTTTGCATTTGTGGATGTAAAATTTGGCATACTGTTTAGAAATTCCAGCCACAGACAAAATATTGGTATTAAAAGCCCAGTTGGGAATTTGAGGCACATAGGAGAGCTAAATAAGAAAATAAGCCATAATTTGAATATTTTTCCTGAAAAACAAGAATGTTTAACTATATTGAAAATTTTTCATAAATGACCAAAAGCTTCTTTTTTTTGTGTCAAATACTGTATGACATTGACAATGACTCAAAAAAAATTGTTTTTTTTTTAGATCATTCCTTGTAGCTTTCACCTAAGACACTAGATGGTAGCATCGTTCATTTAAAATGAATTTAACGTGGGTTGCCCTGTATGGAAGCCGAAGTGGATAAAATTTTCATTCATTCATTCAACCTTTATTTAGTCAGGTAAATCTCATTGAGCCTCAATGTATGTCGAAAATAAGGACAGTAATATGAATGATGCAGAAAAGTTTCAGAGCATGAGGCATCACAAATTAAATGGGCAAACAAATCCGTTGTGGAGGACCAACTGTAGCTTGTATTGGGCTGAGGAGGGCACCAGCCCCCCTGTGAAGATGAATTAATGCGGCCATGGTCCGCTGGACCCAGAATCAACAGGTAGAAACAGATAATTAGCAACAAATAGATTGCGCTGCCAGAAGACATGATCCCAGCCTGTTTCAGGTCAGCAGGGAGCAACAGCGTGAACAGCTCCAATCAGATCAGCTGCACTTCAAAGCAGCCGCGCGTCCCTCCAGCTGAGCACAGCGCGTCACTGGTCTGGTCCAGCTGCTTTAATTTAAAATTAAAATGGATTAATAGAAATGCTTTTTAGTTTTAAAATAAAGCTGCATGTTTTGACTCATAAATAAAATTTAAAATGAATAATCCAAACTGCATTTTCATTTTCTTCTTCAAGACTGCTCAATTTGTTAATTAATTAAGTAGAATTAAGTAGAATTATTCATTTTGTGATGTAGTTTGTGTATTACAGTTAGGAAAATTAAGTAGAATTATTCATTTTGTGATGTAGTTTGTGTATTACAGTTAGAAAAATTAAGTAGAATTATTCATTTTGCGATCTAGTTTGTGTATTACAGTTAGGAAAATTAAGTAGAATTATTCATTTTGTGATGTAGTTTGTGTATTACAGTTAGAAAAATTAAGTAGAATTATTCATTCTGTGATGTAGTTTGAAGGTTATCATTGGTTGAACAAACTGTGATGGTCTAGTGGCAGGGGAATCGACTTGGGACCCGAAGGACCCAGGTTCAAACTCCAGTCACCGCATAACTTGTGGTGTGTTTGAACAGCACATCTCATCCCAATTGCTCCCCGGCGCGCCCTCTATAGCTGCCCACTGCCCCACCTGGTGGTGATTGGGTTAAATGCAGAGTCAAATTTCATCTTGTATGGAAAACATTAGCCTGGTTAAAACCAGACCCTTGTCCTTCACTTCACTTTGTACTAGGAAAACATACACGGATGACAAAAATGTGACATTATTATTATTATTATATAATAAGATTTCATCTTCTTTCTGCTCCCTTCAGTTTATAGTGGCCAAGATGGTGTAGTGGCAAGGGAACTGGTCTTGGGATCCGGAGGACCCTGGTTCAAACCCAAGTCACAGCATAGTTTTGTGGTGTGTTTGAGCAGCACATCTAATCCCTACTGGTCTCCTCGGCGCGCTTTCCATAGCTGCCCGCTGCCACCTGGTGGTGATTGGGTTAAATGCAGAGTCAAATTTCATCTTGTGTGGAAACAAAAATATGACATTACTGTATTATTATCCTACTTGTATTCTTGTATCTGATGAAACTGTCTTGTATTGTTCTTTTAAAATGAATGAATAAACATCAAATCAAATCAATTAAAATGATAAATAAAATAATGTTTAAGTTTTAACATTTAATTTTCAAAATATGTCCTAGTAAAAAGTATGCAGCTTTATTTTAAAACTAAAAAGCATTTCTATTAATCCATTTTAATTTTAAATAGGATCCATTCCGGCTTCCATATTCATGAGGGTGACTGGCAACAACAACCCTTTTATCTAATTTGCAGCCGCAACTTAACATTGGAGTCCAAACTCCGCCCTCAGCCGGATTGTCAGTCGTGGCGAGTAAATGGAGTGAAACCACTAAAACTGGGTGGGCGTGGCTTGTTTCTTAAAGGGATAGTCATTGATAAAGGTAAACAAAAAAAGCCTCAAGGCAAATAACATTTTTTTTATTTATTATATTGAAGTCATATTTATATTTGAACCAGAAAGGTTTATAAATATAATATGCATACAAAGATCTCACAAAGTTAAACACGTAACACACTGGCTGGTCCATTCAGACTGCCTGCCAAGCTGCCTGTTCACAGGATGAAAGGGATTAATCAAAGCTTTTGTCGCCTGTGGATCAATTACATAACCGTGTTATACAATAAATGCATGCCCAATAAGGCTATTAAAGAAGAGTACGTTTCACAACACGTATGGAAAGGCTCTTTCAGCTCTGCATCTTGGCCTGCCCTGCTGTCTTTCTCCTCCTCTTTTCCCTCCTCTTCCTCTCCAAGTGGCTGCAAAAGACTCGCCCATTGTTGCGTAGCTTCTTCTACCGGGGGGCCAAAAAGCATTTTCTTCGAGCTTCCAGCCAGGAAGAAGAGCTGTGTTAAAACGTGCTGCTGCTCTGTTTTGGTGAAACGCAAAAAGAGCAGCACTCGAGTGGAGATGGTTGTGCAGAGACTGATGCGCGCTGTCATCATGGGACCTCCGGGATCAGGGAAAGGGACGGTGTCCGGACGCATTGTCAAAACTTTTGGACTCAAACACATCTCCAGTGGGGACATTTTAAGAGCCAACATTGAGGAAAAGACAGGTGAGAAAACAGAAGCTAAAGGAGTGCACATAAAACTGCATGTGTGAGCAACAAATAAACCGCTTAATTTGAATGCTGATTCTGCATTTTCCATTTTACAACCAGACAAAACACTCAGCTTACATATATTTTATTTACAAAGATTTTCACAATAGAACTACATTCAAATCTCTCAAATTCTCTTTAAAACGTTGTTTTCATTGAAACCTGCTTCAGTAGCTACTTTTAGCTTTTTGCTACTTTTAGCTACCATTAGCGTTAGCTTTTTAAATATTTTTAGCTATCCTTTTGCTACATTTAGTTCTTCTTTAGCTTTAATATATAATAATTTACTTTGAGTTAGCCGTTTTAAACGTTTTGCATAATTATCTTTTAGTTAGCTTTCTACTATTCTTTGTAAGTCATGCAGCTTTTAGCTACAATTCTACTTTTAGCTAGTCTCTTTCTGCTTTTAACTTATAGCCACATTTCTGCTTGTTTTAGCTTCTAATTAGGTTTTGATTCTGTACTCTACAGTAGCTTTGCTCCATTTAGCTTTAAAATACCTTATGCTGTTTTTGTAGCTTTTTGCTGCTTTTAGCTACCATTCTGCTATTTTAGCTTATAGCTAGCTTTTTAATATTTTAGCTATCCTTTTGCTACATTTAGGTTTTAGCTCTTCTTTAGCTTTAATATATAACAATTTACTTTAAGTCAGCCTTTTTAAACGTTTTGCATCATTATCTTTTAGTTAGCTTTCTGCTGTTCTTTGTAAGTCAGGCAGCTTTTAGCTACAATTATACTTTTAGCTACCGTAGTCTCTTTCTGCTTTTAACTTATAGCCACATTTCTGCTTGTTTCAGCTTCTAATTACCGGTAGGTTTTGATTCTATACACTAGCTTTGCTCAATTTAGCTTTAAATGTACTTTATGCTGTTTTTGTAGCTTTTTGCTACTTTTAGCTACCATTCTGCTATTTTAGCTTATAGCTAGCTTTTTAATATTTTAGCTATCCTTTTGCTACATTTAGGTTTTAGCTCTTCTTTAGCTTTAATATATAATACATGTAATTTACTTTGAGTTAGCCTTTTAAAACATTTTGCATCATTATCTTTTAGTTAGCTTTCTGCTATTCTTTGTAAGTCATGCAGCTTTTAGCTACAATTCTACTTTCAGCTAGTCTCTTTCTGCTTTTAACTTATAGCCAAATTTCTGCTTGTTTTAGCTTCTAATTAGGTTTTGATTCTGTACTTTAGCTTTGCTCCATTTAGCTTTAAATGTACCTTATGCTGTTTTTGTAGATTTTTGTCTTTTTCAGCTTGTAGCTGGTGCTGACTTTAGCTAATGTTTTGTTACATTTTGCTAGTGCTATATATTTTTTTGCTTTAACTTTTTAGGTCCTTCATCTACTGGTAGTTTTGCTGTTTTTAATATTTTAGCTAGTGTTCTGCTACTTTTAGCCAGCTTTCTGCTACTATTAGCTAGTGTTATGCTAATTTTGGCTTGTGTTCTGACGTTTTTAGTTAGCGTTCTGCTACTTTTATAATTGGCAGCTCAATTTACGCTTCTGCAGCAATTCTCAGCAGTCATTCAGCATTCATTTTGTGTTGTTTGCAGAAGATTCATTGCGTCTGTTTTTTAAAAAAAGTTAAATAAAAAAAAGTGTGAAGATTAAAAACAGCTAAAGGAGTTCTGCAGTTTGTGATAACAGCGCCACTCCTGTATAATTCTTATCTGCCTGTGACATGCTGCAAATGCAAGGCGTAAAAACGTCCTGTTTCCACTCAAGTTAAAGTCAAACCGGTCAGTGTTCTATACCGTTTAAAGTTTTATATTATTTTTTTATATATGTATATACATGTTTTTATGTTGATACCGCAAACATTTACCTGAGCGCTGGAAGGAGCTCAGCTGCTCCTCAGCTTCACCTTAGCTGAAGGTTAAAAGAGCTGTAAAGATAACTGCAGCTGTGAACTTTTGTTCCTTCAAAGAAAAGATTACTGATTAATACGTTTTTTAAAAACTAATTAATTAATTAATTTATTTATTTTACGGTAAATAAAACAAACGACTTTTGAGTATTCTTCTAAAAAAAAACAACACACATTTTGATTCTCCTAATTCCACTTAATCCATGTTATTTATATAACATGTATATATCGTGTATATACATACATACATACATACATACATACATACATACATACATACATACATATATACGAGGCTAGCCTGTATAAATAATGGTTGAATGAATTTAAGCCATCATGTGCAGAGCATGCCTTGTGGATGACTCTCGGCTACTACCATGCCAAATTTTAGTCACAGCCATTTTTTGCGTTTGCTAATGTTGATTAGTTGTGGCGGCCATCTTATACGATCACTTTCCGAGAGTTTCATTTAAAAGTCTTCCAGTTATTTATGAAACATTTTGCTAACAGCCAAACAACGACAAGAAGACACCTCCTTTCAGCAGCTGCTGATAATCAAAGCAGGAAGTAAACAGATCTGTTTACTCAGCACAAATACATTGATTTTGGGATTGTTAAACATACAAGTTTAGATCAACAGATTCCAGCTAAGCAAACATATTTTCACACATTAGTATTTTTTTCTGTGTCAGTATTAATTATGGCTGACTGAACTTTCCTTCACCGTGTCCTTTGACTTGAACTGCTGACCTTTCACCTCTCTGATTGCTCTTTAGTGTTCTTGTTAGTTAAAAGGACGTTAGAGTTGCAGGTTGAGACTTTCCCCCCTTAATCTTTGCTGGTGCAAGCTTTGCACTGATGCCCCCTGAGTACAAAATAAGAGTTATCTCTCTGTGTTCACTTTGCCCTCCAGACTGGCAGAAAACAGCTCTTTGAAGAGTTCCTGTTGAGTCAGAGGCAGTTTGACCTTCGGCTCCTTTCCGTGTTTATAGCAGCTGGTAGGTCATTTCTGCGAGATGTTTTAAGATTCTTCAGCTGGAGTTTGATCACTTAAAGTGGAAGTGAAACACAAAAACATAGAGTCTAATGCTTCAAAATGTTGGGAAAAGAAAGTATATACAGTACAGTATATGTATATAATATATATATAATTTGCCTGTTTTTGTGTTTGACTATTAAATATTTGGACCGTGGAATGAATGTCAATGAAAACTCGTAGAAAGCAATCACCGCATGTAGATTTGTAACTCATTAACTTTTATAGCAAACCCACTTCAAAATGGCTGCCACAGTTAATCATTAGGCAACACAAAATGCTTATAACTTAATCAGTTTTACAGATATTTAACTGGAATTTGACGTGGTTCTCTAAGATGAGGGGGCCATCTTGAAATTTGTTCTTTTATGTACGGATTTTGAGCAATGGTTCTGTTTAAGCCTATTTTATCCAAAGCCTGGATTTAAATTATTTTTTTTTTTGGCTTTTACAGTTTAAAGCTATACTCTGTAGTTTCTGCAGTACCCTGGGACTTAGAAAAATTTCCAGCAGGTGAAATCATTCTGCTCCCTCCCCTCAGAGCCATATATGGCTCTGAGGGGGAGGCTCTGCTGAGATTCAAATTCAAGCTCTGTTTTTATTGGCTGATTCAAATTCAAGCTCTGTTTTTAATTGGCTGGTTACAAACTCTGTTTTTATTGGCTGTCATTGTCCTGGTCACTCTGTGTTTTTAGTGTTTTTATAAATGCTGATAGAGAAGCAAGGGGACTATAGTTTTTTTCAGAGATTACTTTGTCTAACATCAGTTTGTCAGTAGATAGTGACAGAGTGAAGAAATATGTTAAAAATATATTGTTTGAAAAGTTACAGACTACATTACAATCTTACATACCCCAGCTTTAATGGTGCCGGTGGTTTAATCAAATATTTCCTCGCTGAGTGAAATATTGCTGCACAAATCCTAAAGTAACTTCTTCAACTTCCATTTTTAACTTTTTTTCCTGTTCTGCAGGGCTTTTCCCCTTACCACATATAGATTTATTTGCATTTATTTATTTAAAGTTCTGTTTATCTGTCCACAGTGTTTGCCTCCGTCAGACACACGGGATTCTTTCATGATGTTTGAATGTAGGTGTAGAAACCTGAGCTGCTAAGCTTCCCTGAAGGTCTTTTTCATTCATTCCTGTTTAAGAAAATATTCTTTATCCTCCACACTTTGTCTGTTGAACAGCTTGTCCACAAATCAAACAAAAAATTCAGGAAACATCTGCCCATCTTATTTTTGACCTTTTGGCTGCTTTGTTGTCACCCATGATTAAATCTCGTAGAGTAGAGGCACTGATTGTTGTGAGAGTGTTTGAGGAGTTGATTTAATTAGATCCAGGCTGATATTTGCAACCAAGTCACAGATCTGACTGACCTTTTGAGTCGTCCAAACTTTAGCTGCTTCTCTTTTTTTAATACAGAACCGGAAAGAAAACAAAATACAGTAACTGTATTCAAAATGTTGGTAGAAATATTTTCTGACAGATTTTATTGCGTTTGAGAGATTATTCCATTCTCTGCTAGCAAATGAATTTTGTCAAAGTTACAATAAAATGCCAGCAGCTGTGGCTGCAAGTATTTAACTGTAAAAAAATAAAATAAAGATTATTACGGCACAATTTTCTTAAAAGCTGTTTAATTCACAGTTGAGAACTGTTTTCTAGTTTGTTTGTTTTTCCCCATCCTCGTATAAAATCTTGTTATACTGTATATGAGAAAGAAAAGTTCTGCAGAGAGTAGTGAAGGCTGCACAAAAGTCTGTTGGAGTCAGCTTCCCCACCATCACAGACATCTACACCTCCAGATGCAGGAAAAGAGCCACCTGCATCATGAAGGACCCCACTCACCCAGCACATACACTGTTTGCTCTGTTCCCCTCAGGCAGGAGGTTGAGGATCATTAAGTGTAGAATCCACTAGATTGAGGAACAGCTTCTACCCTGAAGCCGTTAGTCTCATGAATCCCATTGGTGGTATATGTCACTTTATCCATGCTGCTTTCTTGCTGTATTCATACCCATCTGCTCACTACAGACTCATGTTCGAGCTGTTTTTTAATATACCATGCTATTTTACATTAGAAGTGTTTAGCGTATATCTTAGATCCTTGTTTACGGTTTCTTTTTATACTTTATATTTCTGCTATTTTTGGGTGTAACTGGGACTTTTGAGTACACCGTTTTGTTCCGCCTCATGTACCACATGTGATGCAAATGAAATGACAATAAAGAACCTTAAATGATACCACTAATCAAGAAACAATATTATGCTTTCATTTTAGTTTAATATGTTTATAAAACATTAAGGTAGAAATACATACGGCAACCCGCTATACTGTATTCTGGATACTCTAAATACAGAGTACTTACCTGATGCCTGAGAAGATCGGGTTGTGTTATGAAGTGATCTGTTACCCTGTACTTACCCTGGTACATTGTACGTACCTGGTAAGAATGTACCAGGCTGGGCTATGTTCTGCCATTTTAGTGTTTTTTTTCCCCAACAAATTAAAATGATAAAAATGACAGTTTTATCCTGATGTATATACAAAACGGATTCCAAAAAAGTTGGGACACTAAACAAATTGTGAATAAAAACTGAATGCAATGATGTGGAGATGGCAAATGTCAATATTTTATTCGTAATAGAACATAGATGACAGATCAAAAGTTTAATCTGAGTAAATGTAAAATTTTAAAGGAAAAATATGTTGATTCAAAATTTCAGTGTCAACAAATCCCAAAAAGTTGGGACAAGTAGCAATAAGTGGCTGGAAAAAGGAAATTGAGCATATAACGAACAGCTGGAAGACCAATTAACACTAATTAGGTCAATTGACAACATGATTGGTATAAAAAGAGCTTCTCAGAGTGTCAGTGTCTCTCAGAAGCCAAGATGGTAAGAGGATCACCAATTCCACCATTGTTGCGCAGAAAGATAGTGCAGCAATACCAGAATGGTGTTACCCAGCGTAAAATAGCAAAGACTTTTAAGTTATCATCATCAACTGTGCATAACATCATCAAAAGATTCAGAGAATCTGGAACAATCGCTGTGCGTAAGGGTCAAGGCTGTAAAACTCTACTGGATGCTCGTGATCTCCAGGCCCTTAAACGTCACTGCACCTTAAACAGGAATGCCACTGTCAAGGAAATAACAGAATGGGCTCAGGAATACTTCCAGAAAGCATCGTCAGTGAAGAAAGTTAATTCTCAATAGTCCAGGTATCAAATCCGCTCATTCTCAATCAGTTCATCTGCACCTCAAACAGGAATGCCACTGTCAAGGAAATAACAGAATGGGCTCAGGAATACTTCCAGAAAGCATTGTCAGTGAACACAATCCACCGTGCCATCCGCCGTTGCAGCTGAAACTCTACAGTGCAAAGAGGAAGCCATTTCTAAGCAAGCTCCACAAGCTCAGACGTTTGCACTGGGCCAGGGGTCATTTAAAATGGAGTGTGGCAAAATGGAAGACTGTTCTGTGGTCAGATGAGTCACGATTTGAAGTTCTTTATGGAACACTGGGACGCCATGTCATCCGGACCAGAGAGGACAAGGATAGCCCAAGTTGTTATCAACGCTCCGTTCAGAAGCCTGCATCACTGATGGTATGGGGTTGCATGAGCGCTTGTGGCATGGGCAGCTTGCATGTCTGGAAAGGCACCATTAATGCAGAGAACTATGTTCAGGTTCTAGAACAACATATGCTCCCATCTAGACGTCATCTCTTTCAGGGAAGACCCTGCATTTTTCAACAAGATAATGCCAGACCACATTCTGCAGCAATCACAACATCATGGCTACGTAGGAGAAGGATCCGGTACTGAAATGTCCAGCCTGCAGTCCAGATCTTTCACCTATAGAGAACATTTGGTGCATCATAAAGAGGAAGGTGCGACAAAGAAGGCCCAAGACGATTGAACAGTTAGAGGCCTGTATTAGACATGAATGGGAGAGCATTCCTATTTCTAAACTTGAGAAACTGGTCTCCTCTGTCCCCAGACGTCTGTTGAGTGTTGTAAGAAGAAGGGGGGATGCCACACAGTGGTAAAAATGGACTTGTCCCAACTTTTTTGGGATTTGTTGACGCCATGAAATTTTGAAACAACATATTTTTCCCTTAAAATGAAACATTCTCTCAGTTTAAACTTTTGATATGTGATTTGAGTTCTATTCTGAATAGATGTTGGCACCTCCACATCATTGCATTCAGTTTTTATTCACAGTTTGTTTAGTGTTCCAACTTTTTTGGAATCTTGTTTGTACCTCGTTCATGTGTTTTAACAGAAACATGTTATTGGACAAACTAAAGCGCTTTTAAACATTAAAGACGAAACTTCCTGCTGTGTGTTAGTGTGACGGTTTATTTTTTTTGTTTTTCTGTGACAGAGCTCGGCCTGTTGATGAAGTCCTGCATCGATCAGGGACAGCTGGTCCCCGATGCCATCATGTCCCGCATCATCCTGAACGACCTGAGGAGGATAGACCACAGCGGCTGGCTACTTGATGGTAGGAGAACTCAAACTTGGTTCATTTTTTTATTTATTTAAAGTTGTTGCAAGAGGGACAGGCTATCAGCTTTTACTGTTCAAGGTCTCTCAGTGTGTGTGAGACCAGCCGTTTACAGTTTGCTCTCTAACGTTAGATAAACTGCTCAGCAGATGGTTCATTTCAGCCTGTTTTCCAATCAGTCAGTGCCCGTGTGTGTGAATGCATGGGTCTGTTAGCAAAACATTACATGAGCCAGTCGATGGATTTTAAAGCAATTCTCAAAAAGATTCACTGGATGTATAAACTTTTGGAGTCAATACAATTCAAGACGGCCACCAAAGCTAATTTAAATGTCAAACTGCTATTGCTTGGTCAATTTTACAGCTGCACGAGATTATCGGCATGGTATCGGTATTGGCCAATATTGGCGATAAAGTTAAATATCGGACATCGACCATTCCATCAAAATAACTCACAGATATAAAAGGCGCTGTTTTTATGACTTTTCGAATGTTGTCATTGTGTTAGAGAAAGTAAATGTTTTGAATAAGTTTGACATTAAACATAATCCAAGTTGAAGTGTTACATCCTTTTCAGCCCCCTTTTTGGCATCTGCATTGGGTAGCAGCCGGTCAACTTGACAAAGACCATGCAGAATAATGCAGTATTTTAATTCCACAGGAGAGAAAGCTATGTAGTCTCTGTAATAGGTCTAGGACAGGCATGGGCCATATACAGCCCGTTGGGCTTTTTAATTGGACTGCCGAAATTGTCCAAAATTTGGACGATTCAAAAAAGAAAAGTAAAAATTAATTAATTAATTAAAAAAAATATATATATACATTTTTTTTAAATTTATTTCAGGGATGCTGAGTTAAAATTTATATATACTGTATATATATTTTTTTTTAATTTTAATTTTATTTATTTTTCAGGGATGCTGAGTTAAAATTTATGGGTGCTTAAGCACCCCCCAAAAAATGGGTTAAAATTGCCACTGGTCCAAATTATATTTAAAAAACTGCATTTGATTAAAATAAATAAATAAAAACAAACACAAAAAAACTGCTGTAGTCTTACCTGTAGTTCCCATATTTCCCCAGTATAGGTCTATATACGGAGACTGTCTTGTATTAGAGGCAAAGTAACAGTGGAGAAGAAGTAATTTTATCTTCTTGGCTTTTATTTTCACTTTGCCCTACAAACTTGTCTGTACAAACGAGCTTATCAAAGAAAAGAAAAGTGTACAGCGAGTGCGGAGTGTTTAATATGGAGTTGTTACGACCCGAAGGCGAAGGACAACCTTCCACCAGGTCGAATCCAGCTTCAGGATGGTTAATTACCGGTAAGTAAAAAAAAAAAAAACCTCCAAGTCCAGCGGGTAGATCACGCCTCAGTCTTCAGCACCCAGGTCGAGTGCGCCCCGCGTATAACAACAACAACGACGACAACAGGTCTTCTTCTGCTCTCACAGCTTCTTCTTCGGTTCTCACGGCTTCTTCTTTGGCTACTTCCTTCAGTTTCTTCGGCTACGGCCCTTCTGCTGCTACTGCTTCGGATCTATTATAGGCGGACCAACCACCCCCACCCATCGTGATTTAATTAATTCCAGCTGAAGTTAATCAGCCTCCCCAAAACATCATCACACTGAAATGAATAAAAATGACATGCCCAGGGCATGTAACAAGAGTGAACAACATATTGTTTCAATGAGGTCCAGTCAAAGGTGTTTTATATGCCAAGAACATGTCAGGGTTTTCAAAGAGTACACTTTGCTAACTGCTAACTATACTAGCAAGTCTTTCTCCGAAGGCAATTTTTTTTTCAAAAGAAAGCATGGTAAAAACAGAGCAGATGGTCTATTGTGTCCGGAGGGCCAAGACAATTTAGAAAAAAATCAGTTTATCATGCTGGACTGTGACTTGCCTTGTGCAACTGATTGATGAAGATATAGCCAGAAAAAGAAGCTAAAAGGCAGAGTCCTTTTTAAGTTATGGTATTTGTTAGCACTGGATGAAAGTAATAAAGGACACTGCTCAGCTCCTGTTTTTTTATCTGCGGGATTAACAACAGTTTTGAGAAAATGGAACTCAGTGTGTGCACGTGAGTCTAAAAGTTTGCCCATCCCTGGTTTAGGAAAATATATCGGTATTGGTATCGGTTATCGTCCAAATAAGTTTTAACATATTGGCATATTGGGTATCAGCCAAAAATCCAATATTGTGCATCCCTAAATTTTTACATACACATAGTGAGTTAAAAATTGGCATGGTAGTAGCCGAGACTCATCTCTGGCAAATAGTCTGAGCACACATGATACGTATGTAATTTGCATTATGAACAGTTTTTATGTCTGTCTTT
>JBBPBX010041289.1:0-13156 GCA_038048925.1 Garcialebias charrua
ATAGGGAAACGGTGAATTTTACTTCCACAAATACGGTCAGGGTACCTGACATCTCCTGTACAGATACCCCACTGACGGTGGAGGAGCATTTTTCCAGCCCTGACGCAGAAAAATTCTGCACGTATGCTAGCTAGCAATGTAAGTAGCATGTGGTGCCGGTCTCACAAACGCTACAGTAGCGTTTGTTTTGTGAGACCGGCACGCACGTGGAAGCTGCGCTGTGACGTGTTATGGGCATTAGCCAATGAAACGCGGCCCTGTGGGCGGAGCTTGGTAAGGTCCATAATGAATTTTCAGAGCAACAGACTTTGAAAATGGGAGATCACCTCAAGACACTTTGAAACCAGTTTCAAAACTGTTTGAGATCAAATCCGAATTGGAAAGTGTGTGCTAGGTTTTTATTCTCTCAAAAGAAGGATAATGATGAGTAACAGGAAGACAGATTCAGATAACACATGGAAAACGTGGCAGTGTCAAAACAAACAATAACGTAATGTCAAAACATTATCTGTGATTAAAACATGAGTGTGGCAATGTCAAAACAAACAATAACGTAATGTCAAAAGATCATCTGTGATTAAAACATGAGCTAGCCTAATCAGTGTTTTTGTTCTGTGTGTAGGAAGCAACAAGTTGTGTTCTTCAGAGATGTTTTGTTTCATACAGAAAGACTTTTAGGAAAGCAAACTGGTTAATGATTCATCAGAATACATTAAAGTAATAAGTTTTAAATGATCAATGTTTGAATTCTCTAACATCTCCGTCCTCTTTATCATTTAAACTGGTTACAACTTAATCAGATGAACAGTTAAAAATAATGTTTGTAAAAGATGTGGGAAACGATCATTGAGGCGCACAGCAAAAATGAGTTCTTTATGAACTAAGGTCCTTTATGGACTTAAACCAAAAGAAAAACAAAAAAATGAGAAAAAGTTTTAGTTGGTTTGAAAATTACTTTGATCTTAAATGTAGCCTAGAAAAACTAAAACATCATTACAGCACCGGTTATTGTGAAATACTTTCAGCACTAGAATCACTCTGCTTTTTCTTTTTAGGCTAATTATCATACACATGTCCCACTGACTCCAGCGGGGTATAATCCTCATCATTTGAAACGAAATGGGTTTGGTGTAGACTGATTAGAACACCTGTAAAAACTATCATCATCATGTTTTTCAGACATGGTACTACACAAATAAAAAGAAGGCAAAAATAGAAACAATATCATCAGGATTGGTGTGCAGATTCTCAGGAGGAGGTGCCACCATAGTCCAGAGGTGAACCATGACCATGGGTCGGAGGGGTCTGTTCTTTTAGTCCCGCTCTCATCATACTTTTTTGAGTTCGCTCAGATCGTGCAAAGCATCGTGGATGTCTCCTCTTGTTCCTGATTCATCTGGGATATAGGTACTACACAATTCACCAATAATTTTACACACGCCTCCTCGTGATGCAGTCAGGAGGTTGAGAACGACTCAGTTTTGTAGGATCATCTCTCCCATTGCTTTCAGCTCTCCCAGAGTTCCATTTGCTGATTTGTAGGTGTCGTTGATGAGGCGGGGGAGGGCATACCTGTTGATTTCAACGTGAATTCATACTTAACCGACTCCTACCCATGGGAAGAGGCTTTGGAAGAACTTTTCCCCTCCATTCCAGATCCTGAATTCCCATGGGACGCCGGTGCTGGTGGTGATCCCTCCCCATCTTGTTATCTCAGGCATTGGAGAGCGTCTTGTCCTGTGGGCTGTGGGCATCGGTGCCTTCCTCAGCACAAACATCGTGTTGGATAGGGGGACCAAAGCACAAAGGCCCCCCCAATAAGGTGGTAATGCTGTATAGGTCCTGTGTCCACACAAGAAATACCAGTCAGTTAAAAATACAACAGCCTTTGTCACCTGGCACTACAATGCTGCAATGGGTGGTTTCTTGTCGTCCTCTTGTTGGCTTGGTGATGTTGAAAGTCCTTTGTTCAAGGAGGTGTGTGCAATCGATGACATCTCCTGACTCGAAACCGTTGGCGTTTTCATAATGCAGTCCTGCTTTACAGAAAATGCAATGCACATAGTTCAGTGTATTTGTACGTGGATACGTGACATCACAGAATGAATACACTTTGTCACATAAGTTCCAGGGTACCAGGCCCACCGGGATGGTTCCATTGTTGAGAACACAGAGTCCCAAAACGCTTGGCGGCAGATGTGTCATGGTGATCAGTTCAGGCAGTTTGATAGGCGTCTGGGGTAGAGGCATGACATTTGAAGTGACGTTGCAATTTGTCGTGAAGTTGTATCCCATAGTCACCATGCCTAATTGTCTCTGTAGGTCTGTATGCATACCCTTCACTTCATCAGACAGTGGTTTCGTGTAGTCTTGTCTTGTCCAGCTGCCTGTTTCTTGGGTGGGTGCTTAGTCCATACAGGCACGCTTGTTGGTCTGTGGGCACAGTAGCAGGTTGCAAACCTGATTTTTGGGTGGCATAGGTTAGATGAGCACAGACGTAGCAATTAGTAGTTTTCCCTTCATAAACAGTTTTGTTCATCAGTTGCCACCATAGATTGGTGCTGTAGTCATGGGGGTGTTCAGATCTCAGCAGATTAGTGATATCCCACTTCTGACACCAGCTGTTCACTATGTAACATGCTCTTGTCCTAACAGAGTGCAGAGTGATTCTCATATACAAACCATAAGCATTAAGCTGTGCGCTTTTAGTTTCCCACATCTGCTTTTCCTGTCTAGGTCCAGCTTTCTGCATGTCTAGAAAGACTGTTTTATTTATCATGTCATCATTGTTTGAGCCCATCAGGATAGAGTTTAACAAACCAGCATCAGAAGGTCCTAAAGACCACAACGTGTTAGGTAAATGTTTCAGGTCAGTGTCATCACGTTCTGAGAGATACATCATGTCTAATTGTCATGAAGAGAGAGAGAGAGTGTACTCTGGGTTTACATGTGACAATCGAACAAAGCTGTTTCTTCCACATTTTGCAGGTGGGACTGTAAGCCCATTCATTTTGTGGGGGAGAGAAATCAGTGCATGCAGCAGCAGCCCTAATCTGTAACCCCACATCTCTCCACTGCATGTCATGTGATTTAAATAAAGAGATATGTGGTGTTGCATCCAGTTTGTAAAAGTGTTTTTGTTCTCCAGAAAGGTGAACTGTAGCACCAGCAAATGAACATTTGTCTGTATATAGCTCTACCACTGCCATCGTGATAGGGCTGTCAGCCAAAAAGTCACCTATGTAGTTGCAGGCACCTTGTTGTAATATGTTCATTTTCACATGTAATTGGCTCGGAGGCATTTCATCCTCCTTCTTTGTCAGCACGTTACCTGCTTCCTGCATCAAAAGGGAAACAGCTGTTAGATTGTCAGTTGAACCCAGGTCATATGAGCAGTAAACATTGATCAGGCTTTGATTTGCATAAATCTGAGTTTTGTCCAATCTTGTGGCTCTAATTCCGTCCTTGACGGTGTCAGGTTCCTCTGGTGTTAGACCCACGTGCAGGAAAGCGAACGAGGCAGGAGTTTAAAATAATAATAATTTATTTTAAACAAAAATGCTGTCAGGGCAGCCAAAAACTCACTCTGGTAAACTGGAGCAGAAACAGAGAAGGACATCAGAGTGGAGAGGTGAGGACTGAATTGTCTGTGTGAACAGAACAATGACCGGACACAAAGTGGAGGAGATGAAGGCTTTTTATAAGGCAGAAAGAGAGTGGGTAATGAGTTCAGCTTGGCAGGTGGCTGATGAGACAGGTGTGAATGATTAAGGCTGCAGGCTTGAGCACAGAGAGACAGACTGAAAAGTGAGTGGGAAAATGACAGAGACTGAATGAGATAAACAGAAATCACAAAGCTCAGAATGACAAAAGTAAGACGGGAGGAAAACACAAATAAACATAAAGAAACAGACAGGGACAGAGCCTGACAGACGGGAATGATTGCAATGGCCAGTTTTGTCAGTAAATCTCTACCCAGTAAATTTACGGGACAGTCAGGTGATATTACAATATTTGCTTAAATGCAAGAACCAGTTTCTTCATCTGTGAAGTACACCTGTTTGGAAATGCTTTGTCTATTGGTCAGGCCATCTGCTGATTTTACCCAGATGGAGTTTTGTGATGGTTTCAGACCAGGAACACTGGTTTTTAAAACTGTTTTACATGCACCTGTATCGCAAAGAAAATCCACATAAACTGAGTTGACTTTAAGCGTTATATAAGGTCTTTCTTTCAAAGGATTCAATAAATCCAAAGCTGAACAAATATTCACAACTTCCTGTTCTTCGACAGAGCTGGAGTTGGGAGTGTTATCAACTAGCCATGCATTATAACCGTCCCTGTTATCGGAGCGGTTTCTTGTCATAGGAAATGCTTCTCTGTGAGCAAATTCTCCTCTGTTTGGATGATCTAAATCTTTCTGGCAGTCACGTCTTTCATGTCCGAACTCGCCACACCTCCAGCAGGTGGCAGGACGATATTGTCGGGGACGGTCATACTGTGGTATGTATCTGTTAAAACCATGGCCTCTTGGTCTCATGTGTCTCCCTCTGTTGCTGTTAGTCATAGGAGCATTGTAATATATTTCTGAGTCTGGGTCATTACTGTAAAACACATTTGTTTTGTTGTCAGGGTTATCTCCTGTTTTCTTTTTCAGCACTTTCTCAGCATGACGTGCCCATTGCATAAAAACCTCAACAGTACAAGTGTCCAGTTCTACAAAGTGTTTCTTTATCCAACCTGAAATGTTTGGAGTACAAGATTGTAGCAGACCGTTCTTCAGCTGTTGCTGATAAGCTGAGGTTGGCTCGTCAGTGTAATCGATACCACTATAAATTTTGAAATCCTTTTCATATCTTATTTTAAAATCATCGACATCTTCCCCTTGTTTTTGTTTGATTGCAGAGAGTGCAGCGTAATCAGCTTTTCGTTTGAAAACGGTGCGCACTCTACCACAAAGAGCATCCCACTGTTGCTTGTAACATCCAGTTAGGTGGTTTGGGGTTGTTACATCATAGGGGAGGGGGGCCCCATCATTTCCCCTGCCAGTGTAGTCACCACGCACTCGGGCCTAATGTTTTCCCAAAGACGACTGAGCTGCTTCACCGGTCTCATGACCATTAAGGCGATAGGAATGTATAAAACCCTCCATATACATGATCCACATTTCAGGATCCTCTAAGTGACTGCTAACCACTTCAACAGCTTTTCTAGCCTCTTCGAGGGTCCATGGTCTAAAAACTAAAGCATGTTGCGGGTTGCCTTTTACATCTGCAACTGGATTCATGACTTGTATCAGAGGGAAAGTGTTCGAAGAGGAGCAAGGAGGTTGTGAAGTGGAGGACTGCATTGTTGACATTTTTCTAGTAACAACGTGGTTATCTGTTTTGGCCTCTGACAATATGCTTAGTTTGGCAAGTTCATCGATAGGATAAACGGATGGTGGTTGGGTCGAAGATGAGGCCCCTGTTGTATCATAAGAGGGAGGGCGACTCACAGATATTGTTTCATTCAATGTCTCCTCAGATGTTTTTATCTCTTCATGCCTAATTAGTGATTCATACAGCCATATTTTAGCAATTGCCAATTGATGTTCCAATTTTTCTTTCTTTTTGCCTTTTTTTAGAATAATTTGGTTCTGTAGTACAGAAACAAGTGTTTTCCAGATGTCTGCTTTAAGGTTGGGTTCTATTTTATATTTTGCCATCCATTCTTTAATAAAACTATAGTGATTTGTGACTGCAGTGTCACTCGAATATTAGGGACTTGACTTGGACTTGAGATCAATGACTTGAGACTTGACTTGGACTTGAGATCAGAGACTTGAGACTTGACTTGGACTTGAGATCAGAGACTTGACTTGGACTTGTAAAAAATGACTTGTGAGCATCTCTGTGTGACAAGATGGCCGCGCTCAGAGCAACCGCAGCTTCACGAGTTCCCGGTTCATCTCTAGTTTTTAGTAATTTTAATAGTGTTTTTGTACCTGACTCTGCGCGTTTTTTGCGGGTGAATTATAGCCGAACTGAACTGTTAAGAATCGGAGCGGATTTACCACAGGGCACAGCTGAAATCAGCAACGAACTCAAATCAGAGCTCGGAAGATTGGAGCTGCTAAGAACGTCCTTCTGGAAGCAGATGCGCTCCAGGGGAAAGAAAAGGAAGCGGTGCTCTCGTGGAAAGAAGAGAGGTTGCCGTGCAGGAATTATGACGAGACTGCGGGCAGACGCTAAAACCGGTAGACCCCCGATGCCGGCTCTTTTTCTGTCTAACGTCCGCTCGCTGGACAACAAAATGGATCTACTTCGTTTGAGAGTGACCACGTCGGAGGAGATGAGAAGGTGCTCCGTGCTCTGCCTCACGGAAACGTGGATCTCGGAGGACACACCAGACTCTGTTTACGAGCTGGATAATAGGCTCTTTTTCAGAACAGACCGGTGCACCGAGACTACGGGGAAAACACGAGGCGGCGGTGTTTGTATTTACGTGCACAAAGACTGGTGCACGAACTGTTCCGTGATTAAAAGGCTTTGTTCAGCTGCCGTCGAGTTGATCACAGTAAGATGTAGGCCGCATTACCTTCCTCGCGACCATGCTGTGATTTTAATAACAGCTATTTACATAGCACCCGATGCTAATGCTAATGACGCCCAGGGAGAAATTCATGACTTACTCACCTCGCTGCAGTGTAAATATCCTGAGGGGCTTTTCATTGTTTGCGGAGACGTCAATCACGTAGATCTTCAAGTCTCCCTCCCAGCCTTCAATAAGAACGTCTTCACAGCTACGAGAGGAGATAAAACGCTCGACCAAGTCTTCACTAATGTAAAGGGGGCGTACACGGCGAAGACACGCCCACCGCTCGGAGCTTCCGATCACGACTCTCTGATCCTGGCACCAAGACAACTCCCCCCACTCAGGCGCTCCAAGCCGGAACAAAGAGAGATAACAATCTGGCCTCAAGATAGTTCCCCCATGTTGAGAGACTGTTTTGAGAAGACAAACTGGTCTGTTTTCAGAGAAGCAGCTACTGATGGAAGTTCAGTGGACATGGAACTGTACGCTTCCTCAGTCCTGGGCTACATCAGTACATGCTCTGAAAATGTATCCATAAAAAAATATGTTAAATCCTACCCGAACCGGAAACCCTGGTTAAATAAAGAAGTTCACGCCTTGCTAGCAGCCAGGGACACTGCATTCAAGTCAGGAGATAAAGAGGAGCTGAGAAAGAGCAGGAAAGAACTGAAGGATGGCATTAAGAAGGCCAAGGCCACGTATGCACAGAGGATCGAGGGACAGTTCACCTCACAAGACCCACGGAGCATGTGGAAGGGTATTAAATGCATAACAGATTACAAAGGCAAGAACAAACAATGCCCCAGGGACCCATCTCTGCCTGATGCCCTCAATAAGTTTTATGCACGTTTTGATGATCCAAACAGACCAGCTAGCACCAGACTCACCTCATCACCAGATGAAGAGCATCTCAGGGTGTCCGCAGCAGAAGTGAGAGGCAGTCTCAGAAAGATTAATCCTCATAAAGCAACCGGACCAGACAACATCCCAGGGAAAGTTCTGAAGGAATGTGCGGACCAGCTCTGTGAGGTGCTGGCTGACATCTTCACCACCTCACTTGCACTGGAGTCAGTTCCCACCTGCCTGAAGACCGCGACCATCATCCCAGTCCCAAAGAGCTCCACAGTGACTGGTCTGAATGACTATAGACCGGTGGCCCTCACCCCGATAGTCGCTAAATGTTTTGAGAAACTGGTCATGTCCCACATCAAGGCAACCGTCAACATCAACGAGGACCCTCATCAATACGCATACCGTGAGAACCGATCAACAGAGGACGCCATTTCTTCCGTGGTCCACACTGCTCTCACCCACCTGGATCAGAAGGACTCATACGTGCGTCTGCTCTTTGTGGACTTCACATCTGCCTTCAACACCATGATCCCCCAAACTCTGATAGACAAACTATCTACACTTGGACTAAGCCCCTCTATTTGTAACTGGGTACTAGACTTCTTAACAGACAGACCACAGTCCGTGAAGATCCACAACTTCTCCTCCTCCACCATAACCCTCAGCACTGGCTCTCCTCAGGGATGTGTGCTGAGCCCCCTTCTGTTCACTCTGCTCACATATGATTGTACAGCCACACTTCCAGGCTGTCATATTGTTAAGTTTGCAGATGATACAGCGGTGGTGGGATGCATCACAAACAATGATGAGTCCAGCTACAGACAGGAGGTGGAACACCTGGAGAGCTGGTGCAAAGAGAATAATCTTCACATGAATGTGAAGAAGACAAAGGAGATGATTGTGGACTTCAGAAGGAACAAACACACCCACGCCCCACTGAAAATAGGTGGGTCTGCAGTGGAAGTGGTCTCCAGCTACAAATACTTGGGTGTACACATGAATGATAACCTCAGCTGGAGCAACAACACCACCAGCCTGATCAAGAAAGGTCATCAGAGACTCTACTTCCTCAGACGGCTGAGACGTGCTGGTCTGAGCAGCCCAGTTCTCACCTCGTTCTACAGGTGTGCAGTGGAGAGCGTCCTGTGCTCCAGCATCAACGTGTGGCATGGAGGCTGCACAGTTGAAGAGAGGAAAGCTCTACAGAGAGTGGTGAAGGCTGCACAGAAGTCTGTTGGAGTCAGTCTCCCCACCATCACAGACATTTACACCTCCAGATGCAGGAAAAGAGCCACCTGCATCATGAAAGACCTCACTCATCCAGCACACTCACTCTTTGCCCCACTCCCCTCAGGACGGAGGTTGAGGAGCATCAAGTGTAGAACCACTAGACTGAGGAACAGCTTCTACCCTGAGGCTGTTAGACTCATGAATAAATAAAAATAAAATAAAAAATAAACACTGCAAAATATCACATCATGCTGATGCTGATCTGTTTTCTTGTTGCTGTGTTCATCTGTGTTCATCTGTGACCATCTGCTCATACAAACTCATGTTCGTGCTGCTGTTTATTCCCACTATATTAGGCTTAGTGTATTACTAGTTGATGTTTTTCTTAGTTAATTCTAGATGTTATTACTGTTTTTCTCTTGCATTTGTTGTTGGATGTAACTGGGACCTCGTGTACATAATCTCGTTTTCATCACATGTACCACATACGGTGCAAATGACAATAAAGACTCTCTGACTCTCTCTGACTCTGCCTGTGACCAAGGAAAGATGTTGGGTATCTGATTTAATTTAATGTAGTTTCTGAAATTGGCCCTTAGTTTGAAAAATGTTTTAATTTTGGCCCCCTTTTGTAAGTGAGTTTGATACATATGATGTAACAGAACACAGGTAATTACAAATGGTTGATGGATGTGCCATAGACAGTTTGTTCTGTGACCTGCTCCACATTTTCCCCATGGCCTGTATGCTTTACCTGGTGTGCTGACATCTGTTCCTGCTTCTAGTTTAAACTTGCATTTACAACAATCATTGATAAGGACACCCATGTACCCACCATCGCTGCCATGTCTTCAGTGAACTTCTCATGATTGTTTGAAAATCTGCTTGTCACTAACTGAACAGCCACACAGATCAGAGATGAACGATATCACTGCTGTCATGGTGCAGTTTCTCACTTTGGAGAAGAGGTGAGGATGTTTCAAATCTGTACAAGCATCACCAGAGTGTCTATATGGAATTTAAAACTAAATCTGATTGATTGGCTCTTTGAAAATCCAAGACGGTGGCCTTCTTTTTTCAAGATGAGCTTATTACACAGTCATTTTCTCATTCAACCTTTATTTATACAGGTTAATCCCATTGAGCCTCGGGGACTCATTTACAAGAGAGACCTGTTCTAACAAAGACTGATGACGACAGTGGACAACAATAGATAATTATAAAAGATGCGTACAAATTGAAAATAACAATGGAAAATAAAATGGTATTAAAAAAGAAATAAAAACAGCTAGGTTGTAAGGTGATGTGAAAACTAAAACTTCTTTCTGAGAATAATCCAAAACGAAACAGGCTCACATGGATGCAGAAATTTATTTATTAACAAAACCAACAGTATAAAACAGTAATGTTTTCATATGGAGTCTGTAATAAAAAAAATCCTTTCATAAAGATGACAGAAATTGATCGTGCTCTCCTGAAGGATCAAATAAAATGTTTGTATTTCATGCACTGGAGTGTGTGAATGAAGGAAGTTTCCATTCTAAATAAATTCACAGGATAATGAATTCATATTCGGTTCACAAAAGATCATGTTCATTTGAATGTTTTGGTCATTTTGTTGTGTGATACAAAACAAAACCATATAAGACATAAATAGGCATCAACCATTGAAAACAAACATTGATATTTTTAGAGGGTATGTTTAAGACAAAAATGCTAAGAATGTGGTCACCGCCGTTTGAGATGGTTATTGATAAAAGTGTTATGCTGCTGGACAGGTTCCAATGCTGACAGCTCCACTGACCAGAAGGGCCTTGCTGAGGCTTGCCTGGCTCTGGTTGATGATCACGTTCCTCATGCAGCCCACATAGGGCTTCCTGGTGGCAATGCTGTCTGGGAGGAACAGATCTGAGAACAGGAAAGATTGATGAGGAAAGATGTGGCTAAAAAAAGGAAACGTATGAGAAGTTACTGCTGTTGCTCACTCACCTGGAGCTCCACCAATAAACACCGGCTTCTTTGTGTCTGTGGAACTGGGGTTCACAGGCCCCACAGCATGGCGGATCTCAGAGTCCACGTCCAGCTGGACAACGTTGCCATCTCGAATTACTGTGGGCACATAGCATATCAGGTTAAATTATTTATTTTGAATTTAGTATTTCAGGTGTTTACTTCATTCAGTCACGCTCCTTCATATCAAAAGGAACCAGCTGAGGTGGTTCAGGCATCTGGTAAGGACGCTTCCTAGGCACCTCCTAGGGAGGTGTTTTGGGCATGTCTGACTGGGAGGAGACCCTGGGGAAGACACAGGACCTGCTGGAGATAACTGTAAAGCATGGTGGTGGTACCACAATGATGTGGTACTGGTACAACAAAGAAAGTAGATGGAATACTGGCAGACAACTTCACCTCAAATAAGAGCGAATTAAGGCTACTATGTGCATGTAGTCAGAAAACAATTGAACAAAAATAATGTTATTTACTGTTCTGCCCAAGGCAAAAGGTTAAAAGTAGTTAATGATAGTTTAGTGATAAAAATGTCATAATTCATCTGTAATGATTCATGTTAAAAAATGATGGTCATTTAGTTAATAAGTTGTATACAGTTTAACTGCTGGTTAATCTGTATTTTATTTTGAAGGTGAATCTGAGGTTGTAATGCATTATGGGTAGCAGAAGCTTGGAACTGCCTATCCATGTATAAACTTCACCTCCTGTGTCCTAAATCTTTATTGACACATTCGAAAGCAATGGCTGTAAGTCTAATCTATGTTCTGGTTAACTAATTTAGAGCTTGTTTTGTGAATGTGTTCAGGAATTAGCCTTATGCTAGGAGCTTGTTTTGCTTTGTGCACTGTATATTAACATAGCAATGATGCTAACCATCTAATTAGCATATGAAAAGATCGCTAAAATGACCGTGTCTCATTAGTAACAGCTAAGGTTTCACTTGATCCTTTTCATTGAGCTTTTCAAGCCACAATTGTGAATAATTGAATCAAAAATCGTTTTTGAATTGAAAAATAAATTTTGAATCGAATCGTGACACCAAAAATCGGAATTGAATCGATTCTCCAGACACTGAGAGATTCACACCCCTAGTTTGGAATGCAGGCCAATACAAGCAGCATAAGGAGACAAAAAAAGGCAAAAAGAAAAAGAGGTATCAAAAGGAGACAAAACTGAAATGTAATTAAAAAAAAGTATAAGGAGACAAAAAGGGTCACATGATGAGACACAAATGAAGTAGAGAAGACAAGAAGCCCTAATGAGACAAAGAAAGACATAAAAGACAAAAAAAAAACGATGCACAATGAGAAAACAATGTACAGTATAAGGAAACAAACAAAAGCACGAGAACATGCAAACATTTTGTTTGTTTAAAGGTTCTGCATAGATGTAGCAACAACATTATTCTTTTATGGTTATGGTTAGTTTTAGTTCATTTCTTCTATTTACTTTTTTAAAATGTTATATGCTTTTTAAGCTTTTATATGCTTTTTTTTTTTTTTGGCGCGTGAGATTGACAGATGGTTTGGTGCAGCATCTGCAGTATTTTGGACTCTGTACCGGTCCGTTATGGTGAAGACAGAGTTGAGCTGTAAGGCAAAGCTCTCTGTTTACTGGCCGGTCTACGTTCCTTCCTTCACCTATGGTTAAAGAGCTCTGGGTACTGACCGAAAGAATGAGATCACAGTTACAGGCAGTTGAAATGAGTTTCCAGCAGGGTAGCTGGACTCGCTCTTAGAGATAGGGTGAGAAGTTCAGTTATCAGGAGAGACTCCCAGTAGAACCACTGCTCCTGCACATCGAGAGGAGCCAGTTGAGGTGGTTCGGGCATCTGGTAAGGATGCCCCCTGGACGTCTCCCTGGTGAGGTGCTTCAGGCATGTCTGACTGGGAGGAGACCCCCGGGGAACATCCAGACACGCTGGAGAGACTAAAGCCCAATGCAGAGCTCAGCGTCCTCCCTAGACGCCACACACAGCGCATTCTGTGCGCGCCTGTTCACCGGGCAGAGCTCTGCTTTCTTCTCACATTCTCTGTGAGCAGCTGCACGCGGAGGGGGACTGAACTGAGGTCGCTGATTGGTCAGACACCGCGCATCGCGTGTGCGCTCGTAAAATTGGAGCTTGGCGCGTTCGCGTGAACGTTCAAAGGGCTTGTGCAGCGGCGACCGCACGGCGCTCACACAGCGGGGCGCCGCGCTCGCTCAAGCGCGGAGCTCTGCGCCGGCCTTATGTCTCTCGGTTGGCCTGGGAACGCTTTGGAATCCTCCCAGAAGATCTGGAAAAGGTGGCTGTGGAAAGAGATGTCTGGGCCACCAATGCATGAGTACAACTGGTCCAGAATGCAGCAGCCTGATTTTTAACCAAAACAGGCAAAAGAGAGCACATTACACCAGTCTTGGCCTCCCTGCACTGGCTACCAGTTCATCTTCAATCCAGTTCAAAATTCTCCTGTATGTCTACAAATCGCTGAACAGTCTGCCCCCCCCC